>JAXIVH010001530.1:0-20737 GCA_036785325.1 Urophycis tenuis
CCCCCTCTCTCTTTCTCTCCCTCTCTGTCCCCCTCCCCTCCCTCTCTCTTTCTCTGGCAGTGTATCTCTCTGGCTCTTGCTCTCTGTCCCTCCCTCACACACCTGCTAGCCAGTTGTTTTTCCAGTCTCATAAAGTCTGTGTAGTTTCATCAGTCCGTCTCTGTGGTGTCCTGAGAGGGGTCCCGTCCTAAGCCCGGCGTGTGTTTACCTCCCAGTTGTCACGTTAGACAGCGTGACCCGCTTTTATTTTTACTCGGCTCACGCTTGACTATGCAATGAATATTACTTCCATGTCTCTCTCTCTCTCTCACACACACACGCACACACACACACACACAAAACAGGCCGACGTCACAGCACCATATTTTCAGTCAACTGTCTTGAGTTCCTTTGACCTTTCGACCTCTGTTCTGACCCCTGGCAGGCTCTGAGGTGGCGGGGGCGGGGCTCAGCCCGGTCAGGTGATCCTGAAGGTCAACGGAAACAGCGTCAATCACAGTGACCCCCAAGACGTTCTGGATCACTTTACAGCACAGCACACACACCAGGAGGCACAGGAGGCTGTAAGACACGCACACGCACACACGCACGCACACACGCACACACGCACGCACACACGCACGCACACACAGACACACACACACACACACACACGCACTACACTCACACACACACACACGCACTACACTCACACACACACACACACACACACACACACACACTACACACGCACTACACTCACACACACACACACGCACTACACTCACACACACACACACACACACACACACACACACACACACACACATATGCACACACACTACACACTACACTCACACACACACGCGTGCACATTGAAAATGTGCATTCCACTGTGACCCGCGGTCAAATCCCCTGCTCTAGTGTCACAGTTCACAACCAACGCTGTCGCCTTCTGGTCCAAACCCGCCGGCTCCCACCGTGTTCAGGATGCTCGGGATGTCCTCTTGGACACGACCCACTTTTCCTTTCCCTGCTCAGTCGACACCACCGGGCGCCGGCCGGAACCCCGGCTCTCGGTTCCTCGGAGTTCCGCGTGGGATTGTTTCCCAGCAGTGGGATGGAACTCCAGGCTGTGGTGGGTCTCTGGCCCGGCCCGGTTCTCCTTCTGTGTTGAACTGCCGTAGGTCAGGACCGCCTGGCCCGACGTGTCGGACCACCCATCAAGGGCCCCGGCTGCTTCCCTGGTCCCCCTGGACCGGTGGAGGAGGTTCACGTACGCGCTAGACTGGTCCACGCGTTGGCCCCGGGTTAGCGTGTTTGGGCGACTGCTGGTGGACCGGCTCAGAATAACAGACGCACAACGTTAACACAAACACCGCAAAGATGTACAATTTGGTAGCTTTCCCTAAAGTATCGATCGGCTAATTAGATCTCACCACAACATTACACAATGCTGCACCCCCACTGTACTCCAGCATGCACACACACACACACACACACACACACACACACACACACACACACACACACACACACACACACACACACACACACACACACACACATACACACACTCTCTCATTCTGCTAATTGGCTGCTGTTTGTGAGGTTACCGTGTGAGGATCATCCATACGTATGACTCATTGACTTTAAAATAAGCAACCCCCTCCCCTCCCCTCATTAGTCAGTAGGTGGAGCAGACAGGCCTGTTCGTTATCTGTGTATCATGTGGACAGCTTCTGGGTGTATTCCAGGCTGTACTGGCGGATTCTTCCCCTGTCCACTTTACATGAATGGAGCCCGTCCCTGACCACCATTATGAAGGATAATCACTCTTTCTCCATCTCTCTCTCTCTCCTGCACACATACACACACTGTATTCTACTCACACACTCATATACTACATATACACTCATACACACACTGACACACACATACTCACACACACACACACACACACGCACACACACAGTGCCAGTGGGTGTACCGTGCGTTTGAGGACGTGGAGCCGCGGGGGGTGGATGGTGAGGAAGGTGATGAAGAGGAGCAGGAGGAGACGGGTTCCTTCAGGCCGTACCCCCTGCAGAACGGAGACGAGAACGCGGGGACCAACGGAACAGGTGGCCCACCTCACTACAACTCAGTGACACTCAGTATTGTGATGTACAAGTGCTGAAGGCCCTGAATGTCAATGTATGTCTAGTTACTTCAGAACAATGACCCACTGAGACGAGACTCAGGAAAATGTTTTTTAATGCAAGAAGTAGGTAGTAACAATACAACAATACTATCCAGTAATTACACGTCAAGACGGTGATGTCTTGCGACACTATTATGATATTCATTGTTAAGTGTGTTCCAAGAAAAGAACAGCGACGGGCTCTCAGTAAGGCGTACAATCTGCTCACACCCGTACAAGATATTCACACCTTCATGGTTAGTGATGACAGCACGCTGCTGTTGTTACCAAGCGCATCCTGCCTGAAGCTCACCCCGTGACCCCCTGTACCCGCTGTACCGCTGCAGAGCACTGCGTGGGCCGCCTCTCCCTGTCCGAGCAGCGCCCCCTGGTGAGCCTGACCGTGGACAACGTGCACCTGGAGCAGGGCGTGGTCTACGAGTACGTGAGCACGGCGGGCATCAGGAGCCACGTGCTGGAGAAGATGGTGGAGCCCAAGGGCTGCTTCGGCCTCACCGCCAAGGTACCTGCGCACTGCAGCAGGAGGAGCAGGGGGAGCAGGGGGAGCAGGGGGAGGAGGAGTTCAGTTTGATGAAGAACCAGATACGTTAAATGTATAAACAGATATTTAAACATAAAAACATCATTAAAATGTGTCTGCATATTTTGGAGTTGGCTACCTTCAGCTATTTGTATACATATGCCAATCATTATTTGTGCATTCTTTTGCCAACCACATGCTATTTAGCGAGCACATACTTCAATTTGCTAGCTCAAACCGGGTGTTTTGATGTACTGTATATTTCTAGAGCTCAGGGGTTGATTCCCAACCGTGTCCCTCCTTGTAGATCCTCGAGGCGTTCGCCCGCGACGACAGCCATTTTGTGCGTAACTGCAGTCAGCTGATCTCGCAGAGCGAGCGCGTGGTCACCATGTCCCAGTACGAGTTCCGCCAGATCTGCGACACCAAGCTGGAGAGTCTCCACCGCCGCATCGCCAACTACCAGCAGGTCAGGAACACCGCGCCGGCTGGAGCCGCGCATTGTCGTGTGTTAGCTGCGGCTAGCTTGCTGGCGTCATGGCAATATCACAGCTCGCTAGCTGGAAAGAAATGCCATTTGGATCATTCATGTCATCTGGACTGTGATGAACCGGCTGGTGACCAGATGTTTATCTGATGTACTTTGGCATAATTAAACCACCGTCTCAAATCATAATTATGCATTTAATTTGTTTATCTGGGTGCTGTGAAGAAGCTCTTGTTACAATAATCTCACTAAATCTCATAAGCAGTTAAGTCATGTCATGGGCTGAACGCCTCCATGTTTAGCCCACCAGCGGGCAGCAGATGAAGCAGATCTGTCGAAGCGGATCGTTTCCCTCCATTTGACCCGTCCTACTCCTCGCCTTCATCCTCCCTCCTCCTCCTCCTCCTCCTCCTCCTCCAGTTTGCTCAGGAGCTGAGGAACAGGGCGTGGCCCTCGGTGAAGCCGGCCAGCGTGCACGCGGGGGGCGAGCGCGGCCACCCGCTGGGTTGCCTGGACTTTGTGCCGACCAACCTCCACGTCAACCTGATGCAGGTGTCCTACGCCAAGAGCTCCGCCAGCGCAGGGCGCGCCTTCAGCATCCGCTTCGGACGCAAGAACTCCTTCTACGGCCTGGACCCGGACCAGGGTACGCACACGCACTCAGACACACATGCAGACACACACACACACACACACACACTCACTCACTCACTCACTCACTCACTCACTCACTCACTCACTCACTCACTCACTCACTCACTCACTCACTCACTCACTCACTCACTCACTCACTCACTCACTCACTCACTCACTCACTCACGCACGCAGAAACACACACGCACACCCACACACACAAATACAGACCCTGACCATAAGGGCGGCAGTAGCTCAGTGGGTAGTGCGGGTGGACAGAGCGGTTCGTCCACTAACCGTAGGGTCGGCGGTTCGATCCCCTTGATCCCCCTCCAACTGTCCACATGTCGAACCCCACAAATGTACTGATTGTATGTCGCTTTGGACAAAAGCGTCTGCTAAATGCCCCTTTCACCTTTTTATACACACAAAAATACACATACATACATTCAAAATGCAGACCGACATGCATATATACACACGCGCATACGTAAATACACACACACACACACACACACACACACACACACACACACACACACACACACACACACGCACGCATGCATTCACAGATACTGTAATACACATGCATACATATTCTATAAGAAACAAAAGAGGGTCGACTGCTGGGGGCTTCAGGGGAAGCTCATTCCTGCTCCGACACTGAGGCTTAACGTCCTCAGCATCCTCGCTGATCATCTCTTTTAATTAGCCTCTCCATGCCAATTAAAGCCCACAGCATAGAAACCAGGCCGCCCACATTACCCATAGTTCCCACACTAAAGCAGACCCCAGCAGAACAGCCAATCAGACGCCAGAGCAGCGCGGCTCTCTGTTCGCGGGCTCGGGTGAATGATGTCAACATTGACAAAGAAAGTATCTCTGACATAAACGATTGTGAAAGTAATTACAAGAGAGGGGATAAAGCGTACAGCTCTGTGAGAACCAGAATTTAGCCAACTAGCGTTGCTCTGCTAGCATTTTATAGCTAGTGCAGGGCTGCCAGCATTTTGCTGCTAGCATAGAGCTGCTAGTATACTGCGGTTAGCAATGTGCCATTAACTTAGTGCAGCTCGCCAAGTGCTGTTAGCTCTAGGCTAATAGCATGGTGCGGCTAGTACAGGGCTACTAGTGGGGTGTTATTGCTGGCCTTGTTCTGTTTACCATCTTAGATGTGGAAAGAGTTTGGAGACCCTCAGGTCCTTCTTAACTCTATCACACACAGGTTATGATCTTCTGTTTAAAGAGGAGCCATGCACAGTGAGAAGAGAACCCAAAACAGCTGTCTAGGAGGCACAAAAGCTAACATCGCTAGCATATTTCCAGCATGCTGTAGTCATGTGGACATCTGCTAACAGTTGTGGCAACAGATATGTGAGTGGGTAGCTTATTTTTTGACGTGTAGTACATACCTTGTTTGCTGGGTAGCGTATGGCTATAGAGTTCTGTGGATTTTACAACACTAACAAGTGACAGCTTTGTTGCATTGGCTGCCCAATTATGGGGAAATGTTACCTCAGGTAATGCGTGGCATACCGCTACATAAAGTGTAAGTGCCATTGGGGACTCCCCAACTTGACCTAATTATAACTTTGGCAGCGTGTTGACATTAAAGCCACAGGGCCTTGCAAACAATCCCCATTTAGCAGCGGCCGCCTGATGGCAGAAGTCATGGTAGCTGTTTTTGGCACCCGGCCCATGTAAATAACTGTGTGCATGGTGAATAACTATCTGCATTCTTCATAGGGTGGGCCAAATTCTGCTTTGGAAGAGGGTTATTAGTGAGACTAAGTTGTCTGTGCACCCCTGCAGCCACAGTTGTTGTAATGATGTCATTGTTGAGCTGTGAAGTGGCAGGCAGGCGAGTGTCGTGCTCGGGGTGCTTTGACTCGCAGCCAAATGCATGAGAGTCCGCGCCCCAACACCCGCAGTCCGACGTGTATGCGTCCATCTTGACCAAGATGTCCTGAACCCCGACCCTCCCCCTGTTCCTAGTGACTGGCATCTCCACCCTTCCGCTTTGGTTAAACGCTTCTAAAGGTCGCCTGGTCCAAGGTCAACGTGTGTCAGATTTGATATTTTATTAATCATATATTTGTATTGATTTGATTGATTTCTCTCCGTCCTCCACAGCAAACCTGAACCCCATGTCCCACACCCAGCACTGTGTCACCAGCATGGGGGCTCCCTCCTGGAGCTGCACCGCCCTGGACGGGGAGGAGCCGGACGCAGAGGGGGTGGGGCCGATGGACGGGGAGGAGGGGCCCGGGGACGGGAGGCGGGGCCTCCGCGGCGAGGGCGGGCTCAGCTTCCTCCTGAAGCAGGAAGACATTGAGACGCAGGACGCGTACATTCGCCTGTACAGCCGGATGGACGCGGCGGTGAGGGAGATGAGGCAGTACGTGGCCCAGATCGACGTGTAAGTGTCTCCACGCCCCCCGGGCCTCGCTCACACCGCCAGCGCTGATACACAGCAACAGCTTTGTTTTAAATGTAAAGTTCTGCCAGTTAAAGATATGAGACTATACCGATGTTGGGTTTATACCCTAGTGGGATTAATGCTCTAATGGGGTTGTATGTGATTACATTCAGGTGGCATTATGCACATGCTGTGATTAGATTATGCTGAAATCAATCCCAACTGGGATTACACCCCTGTGTTGGATTTTACTGGGATTATGATGGGATTATATTGGTTTCCATTGGATTTATACTGGGATTAAGATAAAATAAGATAAGATATTCCTTTATTAATCCCTTTTAGGAGAAATTCACATTGACCAGCAGTACAAGGGGATAGAGGAGTGCGATAGAAGACCTGAGTAAAGACAATAAAAACTAAACAATAACTATATTGACCTAAATTAAGATAAAATTATATGCAAGCTCTTAGAATCAGGTCAGATGAAAAAATGAAAACCTATATACATACATAGTAGTCATCATTGAGATGAACAGTGCAATTGGTAGATGAACATACATAGTAGTCAACATACATAGTAGTCATAGTAGTCATAGAATTGGGCTGGGTGGGTTGATACTCGGATTAGAATTAGGACCAGGTTGGTTCATACTGTGATTAGAATTAGGGCCAGGTGGGTTTATACTGGGATTGGGATTATACTCAGATCAGACCGAGGTCAGATAAGAGTGAGATGGTGAGAGTACCCTCAGATTGAGCCCAGATGAAGGACATGTCTCCTGCTTCCCCTCCAGCCTGCTGTCCTCCATCACGGAGCCCACCCAGCCCCAGGGGGAGGAGGAGGGGGGTGGAGGCGGGGGTCCGGTGATCTGCGAGCCCTGCCCTGCACCCCCGCTGGCCCCCTGCGAGGAGGGGGCCGACCAGGAGCGCACGGAGCACGGGGGCATCAAGAGGGTCTGCTTCAAGGTGGAGGAGGAGGACCAGGAGGACTCTGGCCACGACACCATGAGCTACCGGGACTCCTACAGGTGATCCATCCCCTCCGTCCCTCTGTTCCCCCCTCTCCATCACTCTGTTTTAGTCATTTGTTTCAGTCATTATCATGTAGTATCAAACACTATTGGATATGCTAGAACTGCATTGGCGTGTGTGCTTGGCTGGATCTGCTGGAACGTGAATGACGGGTTGTTGATGTGTGTGGATGTGAAGTGTGTGAAGTGTGTGTGCTTCCAAGTGACGAAGCTGTGTGTCAAGAACGGCTTGCATGTGTGTTTGTGCATGTGTGCTTTACAATGAGCTAGTGTTTGTTGATCAGAGTTTGTGTGTGCATGTGTGTGTGTGTGTGTGTGTGTCTGTGTGTGTGTGTGTGTGTGAGTAATTGTGTGTGTGTGTGTGTGTGCGTGCCTGCCAGCAACACTATCACAGCAGAATAGAAATAGGTAATTCCTTCACGCTTTAATCCACAAGCTGCAGCTTCAGCCGCTGGCATACGGCTGCGGTAATTACCCTGTACGTCTCCTCTATTTCCAGCCTCCATGTTAAACAAAGACAGGGCTGTTTGTGTTGGATTCTTCTTCAGCCTAAACAAAGGGAAACAAACTGGAAAGGCAGAAATCTGTTTCTCTGTCTCTCTGGTGAATGGCGAGAGATAATACAGACACACACACACACACACATCCCTTTGGTGGTGTACACTGCCATTGTAAAATACACAAGTCACAGATCCTTCCTGTTGCAGAGCGTGTCCCAAGGATCATCAGGCATCATGTTTGACCTATTTCTAGTTCAGTCTTTTTTTAGGTTAAACACCCTGACCACTAGACGCTCCTGCCCCCCCCCCCCTGTGCAGAGAGGCTGCCACATGTGCTCCAGGCACTTGTCTCAGAGGAGGCGAATCATGCCTGACAGGCAGGGACACCTCACTCTACTAATGAGGAGAGCCTCAGCTCACGCCTTGAGCCGCGAGGCTTTGCCTGAGCTGGTTTGTTTACGTGCTCCCGTAAATAAGGGTGCAGCTAACAGGATGTAGCTGCACGCGTCTCCGCTCCGTCATCACAGAGAAGGCAGGAGGCCTGGAGGTGGTGCTGGGGGGGGGGCCGGGGGAAGAGAGCAGCAAAGTGTTTGGCCTGTGGGGGGCCGATGAGGCAGGCAGGCTTTCCAGCCACCAGAACGTCAGCGCTGCCATCCCACAGGATGCCTTCATCACGCGCCTCGGCGTGAATTCCTAGAGAACCGTCGTTCAGCAGCAGGGACGTCCGAGGCTCCTCTCCCGGGGATGCTTGGGGATCGAACCCAGTTCCTTCCGCTCGGGAGTCAGAAAATGATTCTCGACCACTGGTTGGCATCCACAAGGTGGAAGAGATCTCTGCCTGCAGCTCTCAGGGACACAGTGGCTTCCCCTGGAGAGGATCATCCATGTCGAGGACCACGGTGGTTTTAATGAAGCCATGTGGAGAACTTTGACAGAGTGCTGAAGAGCGGTGCGTGGGGACTACAACTCCCAGTGGTCCTGCCTCCAGACGGCGGCCATCCTTCCTGAACCTCCCTCGGAGCCCGCGATGCCTTCCAGATGTGTCCGCACGCTCTCCATGTTTTCATTTGACATGACATTATGTCATTGTCTCCATGTTGGTGTGTGCGTGTGTGTGTGTGTGCTTGTATTTCAAGTCAGTCAGAGGAATGTGTGTGTGTGTGTGTGTGTTTGTGTGTGCCTGTCTTGAATGCACCTACTTCAATGTGTGTGTTTGTGTGAATGTGTTTTTCTGTGTGTGAGAGCTCCACCCTCCACCACCCACTAAGGCCAGTTATTGGTGGGTGGTGTGGTGGTTTATGGTCTGTTATGCAGCAGCAGGACTTGGGCGCGGACTCCATGCCCACTCTGTCATTAACAATACAGCTACCTCACTGGAAACACACACACACACACACACACACACACACACACACACACACACACACACACACACACACACACACACACACACACACACACAATCTTTCATGTTTCATTGCATTTGTAGATGTTACTGCAGCATGAAAATACCCCCTTTAAACACACACACACACACACACACACACACACACACAGCCTCTGAAAGCTTTTGAAAGGAAGCAACTAGACTGTGGCCTCTAAATACCTGCTACACAATGAAGCTGTGAGTCACGTTGCTCAGAGACCTGGTGGTGTTCAGAGTCGGGTGGTGTTCACCAGCTCAGAGGGACCTGGGGGAGGTTCTGCTCACACTGGTCCCCAGAACGCTTCCCACAACGGCTCTGCTGTCCTGAACACGCCAGGCCCCACTTTTCCCAGATCCCCCCCCCCCTCAGCTCTGGGGCGGCTGTTTGGCTGTGGAAGACATGAAACATTTGACCTCTGAACCCTTAGAGGACACCAGAAACAGATTCCTCAATAAAAACAAACATTATGTAATAACTCAATTACAGCAATGGGAGGTGGGGGGGGGGGGGGGGGGGGTGGAGAGAAACAGAAGCATATGGAGGTGAGGAGAAATGTGTGTTTAACGAAGTGTGACAGTGTTTATACATCTGTGTGTATGTAGGTGACCTGTGTGTGTGCGTGCGTGCGTGCGTGCGTGCGCACACAGTGGTTCCTCCTCACAATGCTGGAGCCTCGTTAGAGAACACAATGGACGAAGTGTACATGGGGTGGAGGGGTTCAAAGGATTAAAGTACTAAACCGTCTTTACTAAACTGTCGCCTTTCTCTTGATACATAGCTCTGGCGGAGCAGAGTTAAAAGAGTATTATGGTATGGATAACCTGCTGGACCCAGGGGGTGACCTTAACGACGTGGCCTCCCCCGTGCGGCAGCGGGGTCACGCAGAACCCCGCGCCGCTCATGTCAGAGTACCTGACATGAGGGGTATCACCGCTCCGCCAGGCAGCGCTAATGAAAGCCTGCTGAAGCCGAGCTCCGCGGCCAACAGGAGGCGCGGGCCCTCAGGTTTGTTGATGGTGCCTGGGGTCAGGTTTACAGTCACTGATTCAGAACCAGAGCCATGTTGTCCTACGCGTGTCACACTACACTTCCTCCAGGGAGGAGAAGATCTGTGAGATGCGTGTTTAGATTCCAGCTAGAGAACCATGTGTTTGTCCCTAGTTCTGATTACGAGGTGCATGCCTGCTTGCCTGTGTGTGTGTGTGTGTGTGTGTGTGTGTGTGTGTGTGTGTGTGTGTGTGTGTGTGTGTGTGTGTGTGCCTGTGTGTGTGCGCCTGTGTGTGTGTGGATGCATGTGTGTGTGTGTGCGTGTGCGTGTGTGTGTGTGCGTGTGTGTTATTGAATGAGGGCCTAGGGGGATGGGACCCCAGCCAAACCCCTGCTGATTACATAAGGTCTCTCTTTTCTCTGCTCCTGGCTCCAGTGTGGGGCTCCCCTCCCCCCCCCCCCTCCCCCAGTTAGGGGCCATGCGGTATCTTCCCCAACACCGGGCCCACTCCGTCCGGGGGCCCTGTAGTCCGGTGGTACCAGAACAAAGCGGTTGTGTTGTGGGGTGCCGCTGTGTGGAGGATCACAGCTTTGTCTGGTGACTCACGCACCACCACCGGGCCCCGGGCTACACACAGCGCTCTTACTGTGATACAGGCAGCGCCTTTACGTTGAAACACGCAGCCCTTCCTCTGTGATAGAGGCAGCAGGTTTACGGTGAAGCAAGCAGCGCTTGCACCGCGACACCGGCAGCACTTTTATTGTGGAACAGGCTGCGGGTTGAAGCGAAGCGGTGCGTTCATTTTTAATCTTTTTTTTTTTTTTTTTTTTTTTTTAATGAGCAGGTAGGGGTTGGGTTAGACCTTTGGGTTCAAACCCACAACCTTTCAGCTAGGAGGTGCTATCCTGCCCCACGACCGACAACACAGGCGGTGCTTTGCTCTGGAGGTGTATAATCATCCCGCTACATAAATAAATCACCCCCCGGGCCTCTGCTGATGGTGTTGAATGAGGGCCGCTGCAGATAGCACACAGGGAAATGATGGACGGAATGAGACCAAACGTCTCTGAGTCGCCTTCTTTGTGCGCTCTGGAATGTTAATGTGATGCAACCGGAATCCTAACGGCGATGGCGATAAAAAAACAAAAAAAAACCAACACTTTTACAATGGGGTTTCATGCGAGCCCTGTAAATGTTTTTTGAGGGGTGCGACGTGTGACCCTGATGGGATGTTTGTGGCCTGGAGCTGATACTCCCTTGAAGCGGGAGTAGGCGGTGGGGGGGGGGGGGGGGGGGGGGGGCAGGCGTTATTATCGTCATTTCAGGGGGCGTTCCATCGGGGGGAGGGTGGGGGCGGCGTCTCATAAATCAGACGGGAGTCTCTCGGTCGGGGCGATCGTTTGAATCGGAATCCGAATAATTACGCGGGCGCGGTTTTCCCCCCGGCCCTGTGGTGGTGGTGGTGGTGGTGGTGGTGGTGGTGGTGCTGGTGTGGCGAGGAGCCCTGCCGGCACCGAGGGAGTCCAGCGGGGAGGCAGCGCCCGCTGGGCTGTGCGGGGCCGCCCAGGGTAAACAGGCGCGTGTCCACAAAGAGGGACTCCTCCCGTGGCCTCCCGCCGCGGCGGCCCATGCGTTGTGGTCGTGGCAGGCGCCTTTACAGTAACCCAGTGATGCGTGTGTGTGTCCCTGGCTCCACAGCGAGTGCAACAGCAACAGGGACTCGGTGCTGTCCTACACCAGCGTGCGGAGCAACAGCTCCTACCTGGGCAGCGACGAGATGGGATCAGGTGAGTCACTCGCTTGCCGTCGCCATGGATACGACTTCTGACGCCCGGCCGGAGCAGCAGCTCTGACGGCTGTCTGTGTGTGTGTGCGTGTGCGTGTGCGTGTGTGCGTGTGTGTGTGTGTGTTTGTGCGTGCCTGTAGTTGTGTGTGTGTGTGCGTATTTCCATTGAAAGCCTCATACATTTTGTCCATCTAAGAAAAACTGGTCAGGTTAGGTTGACTGTTAAGATAATATCATTCTAGGTTAGGGGTCTCCAACCTTTTTTCTTCTCAGAGCTACTTTTACTTCATTGGAATGGCCAAGAGCTACTCATGTTTTATAACGTTTATTGTCACAGTTGATTTCAACCTAAACAAACGGAATAAGCTTGTTTTGCCTGAAAATTTACAAAATGTTGGTGTCCACAACTCACATTTTGCATTAAAACATCACGTTACGTTCATGAAACAAAACAACTGTTTCCCACAATATATCCCACAAATAGTAAATTTTAAGCAGCACCACCGTTTGATTGACAACTAACTGGCCAATAATCATTTTGTGTAAGAAGGGAGCGGGACATCTATGAATTTGATTGGATATAATTAACCCTTTGGCGAGCTACCTGGAATGGGGTTGCGAGCTACTGGTAGCTCACAAGCGACGCGTTGGAGACCCCTGTTCAAGGTGTTCTGAAGCTGACGTGCCACTGTGCTGCCACGTTCACGTGCCACAATGAGACCTCTTGTGATTGCTCTGGTTCCTCTGCTAGGAGACGAGCTGCCCTGGGACATGAGGATCCCCTCGGACAAACAGGACAAGCTTCACGGCTGCCTGGAGCACCTCTTCAACCAGGTGACCTCCCTAACTCGTTATTCAATTAACCTCTTTAACAAGGTTACCTCCCTAACTCGTTATTTAATTAACCTCTTTAACCAGGTTACCTCCCTAACTCGTTATTCAATTAACCTCTTTAACCAGGTACCCTCCTACCTAGTAAACCAATGAAGCTTATTAGGCAGGTTTCCTCCCTTGTGAACCTATTCATCTCTAAATTAACCTCTGACAAGGAAACCTTCGCACCCTTGTTAACCAATGAACTTCTTTAACCAGGTAACCTCCCTTGTACACCAGTTAACCTATAACCAGGTAACCTCCCTTGTAAACCAGTTAACTTATAACCAGGTAACCTCCCTTGTAAACCAGTTACCCTATAACCAGGTAACCTCCCTTGTAAACCAGTTAACCTATAAGCAGGTAAGCTCCCTTGTAAACCAGTTAACCTATAACCAGGTAACCTCCCTTGTAAACCAGTTAACCTATAACCAGGTAACCTCTTTACCTGGTTATAGGTTAACTATAGGTGAAGCTATTCACCCCTTGGGTGAACCAGGTCTCACTTTTTCTCGCACTCTCTTACTTTCTCTTACTTTCTCTCACTTTCTCTCTCACACACACACACACACACACACACACACACACACACACACACACACACACACACTCACACACATACACACACACACACACACACACACACACACACTGGTTGTTTTGTATGCCAATGCCAATTACCTTGGCTTTTCCCCAAGATGTGTTTATCCAATTAAATTCAATTCATTTCAGATAAATTCAAAAGATCCCCATTGGCGTGTAATCTTACATTGCCAAAGCAAAAGAGCAAAAAAACATATTCATTACAATTGAAACAACAAAACAAATACAATAATGCTGAAAAGGCAAAATAAATGTTAGGTAAAAGATCAAAATAAATGTCAAGATTCTGCTCTCGCTCTCTTGCTCGTGTGTGTGTGTGTGTGTGTGTGTGTGTGTGTGTGTGTGTGTGTGTGTGTGTGTGTGTGTGTGTGTGTGTGTGTGTGTGTGTGTGTGTGTGTGTGTGTGTGTGTGTGTGGTTGTGTGTGTGTGTGTGTGTGTGTGTGTGTGTGTGTGTGTGTGTGTGTGTGTTCAAGTGTACACACACACACACAACCCCCCGGTACCCCCGGCCAGGTAAACAACAGATGCAGGTTCATTAATCACAGGGCGTCTTCTGGTCCTGATGCTGAGAGATTTGAACCACACGATGCTGGAGGGAAGAGCCTGTTTGTGTGAGCATGTGTGTGTGTGTATTTTAATGACGGAAACCTTGGCACAGGAGTGTGTGCGGATTAGGGCAGTGGAAGAGGAAGCAAGTACAAAGAAACACTCACTGACTACCTGAATGTCATTCTTTGTGTGTGTGTCTGTGTGTTTGTAGGTGGACTCTATCAACAGCCTACTCAAAGGACCTGTTATGACCAAGGCCTGCGAAGAAACCAAGCACTTCCACCCTGACCACAGCAGCCAGGGTGTGTGTGTGTGTGTGTGTGTGTGTGTGTGTGTGTGTGGGTGTGGGTGTGCGCGTGCGGGTGTGGGTGTAGTTGGGCTATGTTGCCTTCTCTTTTTTAATTCAGTCAAAGGGTGTGGCATGAAATCCATGTTTACTAAGGCATCTCAAGCACACACAGACACACACACACACACACACACACACACACACACACATGCACACACACGGCCCAAAGCGAGCAAGAGTGTGTGTTTGTGTTTTGATTTTTTTATCCAAAGTAAATGACACTTTTATCCAAAGTAAATTACACTTTTATCCAAAGTAAATGAACCGTGATTTAAATGCAAGCAATGGAATTCACGATCAGGTGTGTTGTGTGACGCCCACGGGTGGACTACGTCGGGGATCGAACCCAGACCCTTTGAGCACACCTTCACCATGTTAATCCAACCTCTCTCCTCTCTCTCGCCGTCTCCGTGGCGACGGGCAGAGTTCCGCCACACGGAGGACTGGACGGTGCGCTGCCGCTCTGTGATCCACAAGAACATCCAGGAGGACCCGTGGAACCTGCCCAGCTCCATCAAGACCCTGGTGGACAGCCTGCAGAGGTTTGTGGACGGTAAGATGGGAGCCCTTGTCTTCAAAGCGTGTCTGTAGACCACCACTTCATCTATGGCCGGGCATCCTTTGCATATAAGAATACATACATGTATTGAGACATTTTTATTAAATAACTTAACAAATAGCTAGCGTGGACTATTAGCATTAGCTTCGTCTCTCCTCCTCATGTCTCTTCTCTCCTCCTCCTCGACTCACAGATGGGAAGAACCAGCTTCTCCTGGCTCTCCTCAAGTGTACAGGTAGGGCTCTGCGTGCTGCTCCCTCTGCTACAGAGGACACCAGGACCGCCTCCACAGCCAGCGTACATGAATGGCCCGCACCATTTTGTTCTCCTTCAGTACTTTAGAAAGAGAAACTAATGAGTTGTTTGTTTGAGATGATGCAGATGAAGCGTTTCGCTGGTTCACAAAGCATTACAGTGTCCATTAACCTCAGTTCATTCATAGCTGGCCAAAGGAACGGCATTTCATTTATCACGTTTTCTAACCTACCTCCTCCATTTCTCTCTCCCTCTCTTTCTCGTTCTGTCTCTCTGTCCCTCTCTCTCCTTCACTCCCCCCTCTACCCGTACTCTCTCCCTCCTCTCTCTCCCTCCCTCCCCCTCACCCCCCTTCCCTTCCCTGTCTTCTTCCTCCCCCCCCCTCATTCTCTCTCTCTCTCTCCTCTCTCTCTCTCTTTCTCTCTCTCTCTCTCTCTCTCTCTCTCTCTCTCTCTCTCTCTCTCTCTCTCTCTCTCTCTCTCTCTCTCTCTCTCTCTCTCTCTCTCTCTCTCTCTCTCTCTCTCTCTCTCTCTCTCTCTCTCTCCTCCCCCCCTCCAGACACCTCCCTCCAGCTGAGGAGGGATGTGATATTCTGCCAGGCCGCGGGCGCGGCGGTGCTAGCGTTAGCGGAGCAGCTCCTGGCGGCGCTCCGCGGCGCTACAACAACGCCGGCGAGTACCAGGAGGACAGCAAGGAGACCAGCAGGAAGTGGCTGGAGCAGGTGTCCGTCATCGGGGTGCTGCTGCACTTCCAGAGCTCGCTGGCGCCCCACCTGGTGAGGGGCTGCCGGGGTGTTTTGTCCACGGAAAAACCCATATGAGCGCATGTCTTACAGACGTGCTGCTCAGGCCACATCCGTCACGGGAAAAACCGCCGCCAAAATGTTTTTCTGTGCACGTTGGAGGTTTCAGAACCCGTTCCGTTCCTGTTTGAAACAGCATTTTCAGACCCAATTCCCTTGAAGTTAAAAGGCAAATAACCCGTATAACTCTCTTGCGCTTTGTTTACGTGGCATGGATTTAGTGATGAAATGTGTTGATGAAAAAAACGTGTGGAAAGTTCAGTTTTGTAACTGAATCTTGCGATCTCGTGAAGAGAATTGTAGTGTTTGTTGAAGCGGCCTTTTGACTGCACAGCTGTCTTCTAACAACAAACATTCAAATCCCTCCCCCTCCCCCCCCCTCCCCCACCTCTCCCACCTCCCCCCCCCCCCCCCCCCCCCCCCCCCCCCCCGGCAGAAGGAGAGCGCACCATGCTGGAGGACACTAAGGCCGCTCTGTTGGACTGGACAAGGCTCACGGTGTTCTTCAAGCAGACCCAGGACGAGTATCTGGTGCCGAGTAAGACACTGACAGGGGGACCTCTGAGGGGCCGCGGGGCGGTGCCGGCAGCTGTAGGGGGCCGGGATAAGGTTCCCTTGTGCTCCGCGCACCGCCCTGGGGGGGTTGAGTCTGCCCAGCCTGCCTTCCGACGTTGGCATTCGCCGCTGTTTCAGGCCACGTCTCCCTCCCTCCCTCCCTCGCTCTTATTTCCCTCCCATCTCTCCGTATCTCCTCTTCCTCGCTCCCTGCTCTCCCTTCATCATTTAAATTGATTGCTCGCCCCCTTCCAAAATGAGGTGACTGGTGGCGAGTTGGATGAATTTATCTTCCATCACCCCCCCATGAATCATTCACACTCCAGAAAACGCTGTCCTTGTCTTGGGTTAGCAGACCAGACGGTGGTTTGCAAAGCCTGGGTGGTGTTTATGGTATGTGGGTGGTGTTTATGGTATGTGGGTGGTGTATAGAGTATGTGGGTGGTGTTTAGGGTGCGTGGGTGGTGTTCAGAGTATGTGGGGGGTGCATAGGGTGTGTGGGTGGTATTTAGGGTATGTGGGGTGGTGTTTAGGGTATGAGGTAATTCATGAGGGTGTCGAACCCAGAACCCTTAGGATGGAAGTCAAACACCCTTAACAATAGACTATCCTGCCGCCATAGGGAGCAGTTGGGTGTTTTGCTCATGGGCAGGGATAGCCCTGGACCGTTATTGAGAAGAAACAGGCGATCAAACTAGCAACACTTAACCTCATGTGTTACATGTTTTATCATATTAACTGCATCAAGTAGTCTCATGTTAGCCAGACCAAGCCAAGATGGAGACGATGGCAGGTGTTCATTCATCAAATGATGTAGCCATACCAGCGGTTGCCAGGCGACCCCCACTGGTTCACAGTGTTCAGCTGGGCCTTCGGACCAGTACCGGCACAGTGTCTCGTCTCGGGGCCGGGTCCGGGCATCTGCACGTCTCCACCAGTGGAGGGTTTGAGCTGGGTCCGGTTGAAGTACCTTCAGCTGTGGTCCAGAATGTTCTAAATCCTGGGTGGTGATGTCATCGCGACCTCGCAGCCTCTTAAGCGTGCTGTCTGTTTCCCTGCTGCATTGCACTCTGGGTAGAAACACAAATCCACCGCATATAGGAGTGTTAATGCCGCGGGGTTTACCAAGTGTGATACACAGATTTGACACACAGATTTGTTTGTCTGCATGCACCACCAAACACACACACACACACACACACACACACACACACACACAGTGCACACATGCATTTCTGGGGGAAAAAAAAACTAATCCATCACACACAGTCATATGAATGTGAACATGTTTACAAAATTGGATGAAACACACACACAGGAATGCAAACACACACACCCCACACAAGAACGCACGTCCAAGGTGTTTCCTGAAGTGCTTAACGGCCCTCCAGCTGTCACGCTCACGCAGCCCACGGCCTCTTATCTGCCCCGTGCTCGGCCAGACCTGGAAGACCTGGGGGACCCCGGGCCCAGTATTGATCTGATGAGAGCTGAGCTGAGTGGGCTGGGAGGGTACAGTGGTCTCTCCGGAGCCCTGTAAGCGCTATAGGAAATGACCCTCCACCTCATCCTCCGCCACCTCCACCTCCTCCTCTTCTTCCTCCTTCACCACCTCCACCTCCTCTTTCTCCACCTCCTCTTTGTCTTCCTCCTCCATCTCCTCTTCCTCCACCCCCTCCTCTTCTTCCTCCTTCACCACCACCACCTCCTCTTCCTCCACCTCCTCTTTGTCTTCCTCCTCCATCTCCTCTTCCTCCTCTTCCTCCACCACCTCCTCTTCTTCCTCCTTCACCACCACCACCTCCTCTTCCTCCACCTCCTCTTTGTCTTCCTCCTCCATCTCCTATTCCTCCTCTTCCTCCACCACCTCCTCTTCTTCCTCCTTCACCACCACCACCTCCTCTTCCTCCACCTCCTCTTCTTCTTCCTCTTCTACCTCCACCTCCTTCACGCCACAGCTGAAACAGGGTCCTAGTTGTTGATAGAGTGGACCTCCACTATGTAAAGGGCCGAAGATGCCGTGCTCCACCAGCTGTCTCTAGAAGGGTCGGTGGAGCTCTGGTTAGAGGGACACTATTGTGTTTAAAGATACCTTATTATTTCTACTTTGACTGTTTCACTCTGAGCTCTAGACTCGGTTGGCTGGACTTACAGCTCACTGTGTGCGTGAGCGCGTGTCTTAATGCATACCTGCCTGTGTGTGTATTGATGCGTGTGTATTAACATGTTGTGGGCGTGTGTCGCAGACACGCCGGTGTCCTACCAGGTGGAGGGGAGCCGCCAGGCGCTGCGGGTCACCCTGTTCCTGGACAGCTGCCACTTCAGCGAGCTGCCCAGCCGGCTGCAGAACGGAGGCAGCCTCAAGCTGCACACCGTGCTCTTCACCCGGGGTAGGACTCCCGGGGCTGGGGACACCCCCGGGCTGGGGGGAGGGGGACACACTCCTGGGGCTAGGGACACACCCGGGCTGGGGGGGGACACTCCTGGGGCTGGGGGGGACACTCTTAGGGCTGGGGGGGGGTGGACACTCCCGGGGCTAGGGACACCCCCGGGGCTGGGGGGGGACACTCCTGGGGCTGGGGGGGACACACCCGGGGCTGGGGGGGGACACTCCTGGGGCTGGGGGGGGGACACTCCCGGGGCTGGGGGGGACACTCTTAGGGCTGGGGGGGACACTCCCGGGGCTGGGGGGGACACTCTTAGGGCTGGGGGGGACACTCTAAGGACTGGGGGGGACATTCTTAGGGCTGGGGGGGACACTCTAAGGACTGGGGGGGACACTCTTAGGGCTGGGGGGGGGGCACTCTTAGGGCTGGGGGGGACACTCTAAGGACTGGGGGGGACACTCTTAGGGCTGGGGGGGGGACACTCCCGGGGCTGGGGGGGACACTCTAAGGACTGGGGTGGACACTCTTAGGGCTGTGGGGGGGACACTCCTGGGGCTGGGGGGGGGACACACTCTTAGGGCTGGGGGGGGGGCACTCTTAGGGCTGGGGGGGGGGGGGACACTCCCGAGCTGGGGGGGGGGGGGGGGGGGGGGGGTGGGGGGGGGGGGGGGGGGGGGGGGGACACTCCCAGGGCAGGTGGCTGGTGGAGCCAGAGCAGGGAAGGCTTGGGGCGAGAGGGGGGTGGGAATGGGGTGGAGGTGAGGGAGGGCAGGGTATGTGGTTCTAAAAATACAATGGTGAGAATCCTCGGTGAGGTGGGAAGGTAAACACCATGAAAAGTAGTTAATCAGTAGTTTATTTTAGATTAAGGTCTTCATCTCTGCTGTAAGACCTTTTGTAATGCGGAAAGAATCACACCTGCTTCGGTGCTCACACCTTCACTTGCAACTTGAAGACTATTTCAATTCAGTAACACTCCTTCAGAGGGACTTGATGGTGGTGCATCATCAGTCAACACCCCCCTCTAGTGGAGGATTCTATGAACTGCGGCTAAACATTTGAAGGGTTTTCTAGCGATTAGGCCAGGTGCTGAAGTGGGCATGCATGTGTGTCCCAGTGCCTGCACGAGAGAGCAGCTGTGAAGCTATACACAAAACTGTGTGTGGGCGTGTCCATGCGTATGTGTGGGTGCAGCTCAGAGGCTAAATGTTTATGTGTGTGTGTGTGCGTGCGTGTGTGTGTGTGTGTGTGCGCAGCTCTGAGGTATAATGTTTATAAATGGTGTGTGTGTGTGTGTGTGTGTGTGTAGCTCTGAGGGGTAATGTTTAAAGGTGGTGTGTGTGTGTGTGTGTGTATGTGTGTGTGTGTGTGTGTGTGTGTGTGTGTGTGTGCAGCTCTGATGGGTAATGTTTATAAATGTGGGGTGTGTATGTGTGTGTGTGTGTGTGTGTGTGCAGCTCTGAGGGGTAATGTTTATAATGCGGCTGTGTGTGTGTTTCCCAGCCCTGGAGCGTCCAGAGGGGGTGCCTCAGCAGGAGTTTCTGACCATGGAGGAGTTCCAGCAGAGGACCAACGCTGTGTCCCTGGAGAGGGTCAAGGCCTATTACCGTAGACTCAGGTATGCTATGCTAGGCTAATGCTATGCTAGGCTAATGCTGTATTATGTTAACTCCTTGCTAGGCTAGTGTTGTTCTATGCTAACGCCCTGCAAGGCCAACTCTGTGATAGGCTAATGCTGTGGTGGGCTAATGATATGCTTGGACAATGCCCCACTAATGGGCTGGGCTAATACTACACCACCAGGCTCATAATTGTCATGCCTCCTTTTC
>JAXIVH010001531.1:0-20696 GCA_036785325.1 Urophycis tenuis
GAAACAAAACAGGCTTGAGTTAAAAAGTCATATTTGACTAGGTCCTACACATGAGTACATCTGCAAAAGGACCCAGAAGGTTCTTGTTAAAGATGCACCTGACCCAGACCAGATAGGTGGTGAAAGGTTTAATGTTCTCCGAGAAGGTGTAGTTCTGCTGGGGAAGGATATAAGGCATGTAGGTGTTCTCTCCTTGCTCCTGGATCCACACCTCATACTTCACCTCTCTCACCTTCAGGAATTTCAGGTTCCATGGGATCTGCCAGGAGACTGTGAGTTTAGCCTCGTTGGTGGCTTGGACCGAGGTTTGGCACTGGGGTTCTCGGACTCGCCCTGGGTGAACCGTGCTGGCCACCTTGCTCTTTTTCACGTTGGGCCGGGTTTTGAGGCCCTCCTTGAGCACCTCCAGGAGTGAAGGGATGTCCACCAAAGTGTCCTGGTAGATTCTGAAAAGCCACTCTGGATTACGACAGCACAGGTGCCTGGGGACATCCTTGCTGGCCTGTATGCGCTCTTGTTCCTCCCTTCTCCAAGTGCACAATCCCCCCCTGGTCCCAGGGCCGATCCGGATGAGTGACAGTGTTCTCCTCCATCGTGTCTCCAGGAGACGTACTGGAGGTCCATGCCTGGCAGGGAGGCCAGTGTTTTATAGGGGGTGTACTGCTCTGGGTTAACCGCATAGGGGAACAGCTCCACCACAGCCGCCCCTCTGGGCAGGAATAGCGACGTCACGAGCTGAGCGCCGTGCATACTGAAAAGCATGGAGGCTCCGCTGATCACCTGCACTATGCTGGCAAAAGACTGCTCCTCCAGGGACACCGTGAAGACTCTCATCTGGAACTCCTGGGCCAGTGCCATGATGAGCTCTGCTTCGTTGAGGATTAACCTCGTCGTGGAGCGGGAGAAGACCACAATGTAATCCTCCTTCTTTTCTTTGTCCTTCTCCTCGGTACCCTGTTCTTCCGTGGCAGCCTCATCCTGGCTGGTAATGTTCATCTTCTCCATCATGACCTTGGCAAAGTGCCGGACCTCGATGCCCGACACCAGGATGTTGGCTTTTGGGCCCTGTGGCTGGACGAAGCCGTACTGGTACCATGTAGTCATCTTGGACAGTCCCACATAAGACTTTGTGAAGCACATAAGTTTGCCGAAGTTCCTAAGCTGTTCCTTGAGCAGCGGCTGCTTGCCGCTCAGAAGCCGATAGAGGTCAAAGTATGGGCCCTCACCCCAGCCCTCCATGAAGACCAGCCTGGCCTCGTCGTCCAGGTCCAAATACTGCTTCATGGTATAAAAGGCGGGGAGCAGGTCGTCGTGGAAAACGTGCATCAGGTTGTCGGGATTAAAGCGGTTTAGTATCAACGTGACGTCTGGCACGAACACGGGCTTGGGCATGAACTTGAGCGCGCCGGCGGGAAGCTCCAGGAAGTTGAAGTACTGGGTGTTGTGGTCCTCCACCGAGGACAGGTCCAGCAGGGCCGGCTGGAAGCGCCTGGGCCCCAAGTTTGGCAGCATGACGGACGAGTTGGAGTAGAAGAACACAAACTCCTCGGCCTCCGAGCAGTAGCAGAGGTAGTCGAAGCGGCAGATGCGGTCCGTGTGCATCTTGCCCGTGCACACCATGCGCGTGCCGTGCTCCTGCAGGGCCAGCAGGGCGGCGTGGTAGTCGATGCGGGCCTCCGACAGCTCCTGGGACTGCCGGGTCAGGTGGAGCTCCTCTTCCAGGGAGGCGGCGTGCTCGCTCAGCTTTGAGTACTTCCAGAGCAGCGCCGCCACCACGGACACCAGCAGCCCGTTGAGGAGCGCGCCCACGCTCATCCTGCAGCCCGCCAGTGATGCGCGCATCACTTACTGCTGGGGCTCCACCTCCTGTAGCCAGCCGACCTCCAGCCTCTGGAACGGGCGGTGAGACATCCGCCGCAGAGCAGATGACTCTGGAGCTGGGAGGGGGAGCGGGAGCAACCATAAAGGATGGAGAGGTAATGGGAGTGGGGGGAGGAGGGGTGGGGGAGGAGGGGGAGCAGAGGGAAAGGAGAGGGTTGGAAGGAGGAGATGTTATTTACTGTGTGGAAAAAGAGAAAAAGCAAACATGGAATGGAGGCCGCCTGCCCTGAATTCAATCACACATTGTGCCATTATTGTAACAACATTACACAAACACAATCATATATGATGCAAATAAACAATCATCGGATAATCAACGATAGTTGAAAGCATGCATTCTCTTCGTCATGGGGAATGAGAAAGAGAATACTAAGCCATTCATTTGAAAGACGCATGAAGCCGTGTTACTTTTGTCACTAAGACAACCTTGCTTCAGAGCCCTTTTGCAGAAAAGAAAAGACAGAAAAGCGGTGGGTAAATAATATGCGCCTTTTCTTAACTCATTTCCTCTTGCTGGTGTCAATATTGATCACACTGCAAACATTTTCTTTTAGAAAGAACAAGAACCGCTCTACTCTAACCATTTGCATGAATTCAAGAATAAGAGCCATAAAGAGTCTCTATGAAATGACCAGTGAGTGGCCACCAAAATAGATGACTACAAATCATTGTAAATATTCATGAAGAGGTTGCATTCCACAGCATTAATTGTGAAGAGCATGACTTTCAGTGGCCTCTACTCTGTGCTACAATGGGAATGTGAAAATGACTCTTCCTTCCGTTCCCTAAATTGGTCCCCGTAGCAAAGGCGAGCAAAGTTGGCCCATTCCATACCGAGGGCCTGTTTGCCCTACAGGCACGTTGTGTAATGTGCACACAATACAGCAGTCACAACCAGGGAAAGAGAACAGTCTCCAACCAGGTTAAAAATAGAGCAGATTAGAACATATCATGTTGTACGTGTTGTTGCACAGCCTGGATATGATTAAACTGTGCTTCTCTTATTGCATTTTTCACTAATTATATAACTTAACTCCCATCTCTCCGTATGCCAAGTCTGCCAGCCTCTGAAATACTCCAAGACAAGGTCATCCATTATCTGTGGTTAGACAATCAGCACCATTAGTCTCTGACAAAAACCTCAAAAATATATGTCTCTCTCACAGACTTTTTTTGTCTCTTTCATCATTTCATTACAAAATTGTGGTAACTGGTTTTCTTTATCAAACGTAGAGATAATATATCCACACATACATGGCTGCAATCCAGGGTTATATGTGGTCCTGAGGTATTTTCGGGTTCCATATTGCCGTCATCAAAGGAAACTTTGATGGCAGCAATACAGCTCGGCTATTTTCTCTCGATGTTCTATCCCTGCCGATTACCCTCCCAATGTCCCGATAGCCTTTTTCACCATCACAGACTTTTTCACATTGACATTGCAATTACGACCTCCCTCTGTCACACAGCCGCTAAGTGGAGTCCCTGGGCGACTCCAGCGCAACATTTCAAGGTGAATAAGGTGAGGTGGCCACGTCCTCAGCCAATACTAATAGACAATACTTGGCACATAACTACACATATACCCTAGAAAGACAAGCTGAATCCTCTTGGATCTGATCACATGGTACGGCATCAAAATCTGCTAAGCTGAAGCTGACGATCTTTTGAACTGTAAGTCCAAGAGGATGTGCTGCGTCTCGCACATTCACTTGATGTTGTCAACTTATTGACGTTGACTTACGAAACCCTTTTGTTTTGTTCTGCATGAAGAAGACATTTTGGATTGCAGTCTTAAAGGGTAGACACTTTTGAGAAAGCAGTGATGCTGGGGATGTACAAAAAAGGCTATTGCTTCTGTCCTATAAGAAGCCAGATGTGAGTAATCAACCAGCACATCTGTTTCTACAGTATTTGCCTATGAACGTGAATGCAAGCACTGCCAGCCAATCCCTTTTGTTACCAACTGGAATGAGGCAATGTTGGAGAATACTTGCAACTGTGGACCTTATCATAAGCACTCTTATTGATAAAGATGGCATGGGATTTTACATTAACAAGGTCTAAATATAGTTTTAGACCTTTCTATCTTATTTTTCCACAAAAACACCACTTCCTTTCCTTGACATACATTTCCAACCAATAACAGCAAAGTTGGGGCATGTTCTACTTTGCAAGAGAGCAGTAGGCAGTTGGTTTTCCTCAATTTCTGATCAGAATCACAATTCTCCTACACTCCTAATAAAGTGTTTTACTTGGAAAGATGCCACAAAACCAAACCAAGACACAAAGTCTCTTTGTTTTTGTGGAAAGGACTATGAAATTAAACACTGCAGAAGGTTAAGAAGGGGCCGACAGTATGTGTTGGCAATGGTGTTTAGGGGATGTTGCATTAAAAATAAACAATGCAAATGTTCTTCAGGAGAATTATGATAAGTTCCTGGCACAACATGTCACTATTTCCTTTCCTTATATAAATTAAATCAATGAAAAAGAGGAACAATGATCTTCCATCGCTTGTTACTCAAAAAGGGACAATAACAAAGCACGACACATTTATTAGACATTCAGCTTCCTCCTCCTCCTCTTAACAGCCTGGGACAAAACAGAAGAACTGCTGCAGAACCAGAGGCAGACCTTATTCCCACTCACTGAACACTGTGTCCCACGGGGACGCATGTGATTCTGCCATGCCAGGACGCAGGGAGCCCCGAAATGTCAACGCTGCCACGTGAAAACCTAGTGGGGGGGAGAGACACTATAGGAGACTCGCCATTGCATAGATAAGCTACAGGCAGGCAGAGACCCAGAGAAAGCTGTCAGCCGGTGGTGGTGAACATGCCGAATGGCGCTCAAAGATAACCTGTTATGAATGGCAATGTAAAAAAGGGGGTGGGTTGGGGGGTGACACTCTACTCTGAGTGAAAATGTTACTTGTAAATCCATTTTGTTTTTTTACGGGTAGTTGTTTTGGCTGACATTCAGTAGAAGTGCTATTAGCAGGAGGTGCGGGGGAGTGAGGATTTACCTTAAGGACAACTTTAGATTTTTTTTGTATCTTGTAAAGGTCAAACGCAGTTCCAAATATAATCACGTTGTATGCTGGGAACGGTGAAAGTGTATCGTCTTTGTATTCTGTAGTCTGCGTGTTGTTAAGCTACCACCTGATTCCTTCGTCCTGGCTTTCCCTCAATCTGTATTCACCATGTCTCCAGTGAGCTCCCACACGCTTCGCCTTTTACTCACAAAGCCTGCATCTGCTGCCAGCTTATCTGCATCCAGTCCACCAGTGGATACACACAGCGGAGTGGAGCAGCATCTCTGGTGCCTCCAAATACTGGGGCTTTCTGAAGCAATAATCAGGTTAACTGCAAATATTATTTGCTCTTCACAAAATAATTCCAGAAAAATAGAACAAACGTTTGGTTGAGTCCAACAGTAAAGCATTCCAATGCTTCCTTCATAAATATTTCAGCGTTGGCTTTTATAATAGCAAGCTTTTGTTATACCGAACACAGTGGAATATCCCAAAGGACCAGAACTCAGGTGAGCGATCGGCGCTGTAGAGGTGCACCTACATGTGACCTAGTAAGACCGGGCCTGAGTTCCTTGGCCCTTTAATCTTAAGTGAAGCAACTCAAACACAAAACTCAATCATTTTCTGTGTGAGGCTGTATTTTGTACTCTACTGTAGTCTGTACTCTAGATTCATGTGTCTATGCAATCCAGTTGGGACAATGAAGTATAAGATAACAAGGAAACATTAACCAATATTTCACATTAGTTAGTAGTTAAAGCAGTAATAAGCATTATCTGTATTAATATTATTATTATTATTATTATTATTATTATTATTATATAGCATTAGCATAGGGGTTAACATTGGGGTTATGGTTAGTGAGTTAGGGTTGACCCTAACCCTATCAAATAATGTATTAATACCTTAGTTAACATGAACAACAGTAGTGACCTGTTCATTAATTAATGTTTATTAATGATTAACTACCCTTACCCTTCTTGTAAAATGTTACCAAGGGTAACATTTCAAAGGCAGTGAAAAAAAACACATATATACACAAATACAAAATGCTATTTTCATTATCCTTTAAAAATGAAAAGGCAGCTTTGCCAGTTCTACCACCACCTTGACCAGCAGTGCCATCTACATAATCATCAACAAAGGGCCAGTTACAGAAATGTCACCTCTAATGAGGTAATCCGGCTCCATTCTCACATTACGGGAGGTTTTTGCTGGACCATATAGACTCAACTCCACAGAGGCTCCTTTCATACACATAACAGAAGCACTGATCTTTAACTGTCCAGTGTGTAAAACCACCAATTACTTATTGGCGGTCTTGAAAGCTGTTTACCTCATCTCAAATGCCACTTGTGAAACCTTTCCAGCTACAAGGCAGCCTTGCGCTTATTGATGCCCTCCAGGCTGATGCTATTTGCGTGGTCTTTGCCACTGTTACTGGTTAGCATATCTGTTTGCTCTGGAGAAGATAAGCACCCCAATGATGTGGGGGGAAGGCAGTTCGGGAGTAGCCTGGAGAGTCTAATGCATTTTAATGAGAATCCTGGAAAGCCCAAGCGAAACAGGGGAGGGGGGGGGGGGGGGGGGGGGGGGGGCAGTGGCGGCGCAAGCCCGACACTATTTATCATGACATGTCCCTCACTATTCTCTTGCTCATCAATTGGAGTTATACCTGACTGAGCCTCTCTCTCTCTCTCTCTCTCTCTCTCTCTCTCTCTCTCTCTCTCTCTCTCTCTCTCTCTCTCTCTCTCTCTCTCTCTCTCTCTCTCTCTCTCTCTCTCTCTCTCCTCTCTCTCTCTCTCTCTCTCTCTATCTCTCTCTCTCTCTCTCTCTCTCTCTCTTCTCTCTCTCTCTTCTCTCTCTCTCTCTCTCTCTCTCTCTCTCTCTCTCTCTCTCTCTCTCTCAAAAGGAAATCACAGACTCAAATGAACATATTTCCTCCTGACTGTCCTGACCGGCCCTCGTGAGCGACCCCATTTGTTGTCATCTATATTCTGTGCTAAAGCGAGATCTGTCAGGTTTTATCATGCGATCTGGCACTCGGCATGACACTGGAGGGCATTAATGGCCCGGCGGCCATTAGCTGGCTGTGCAAGGACAACTCATACCCACGTTCCCACTAGTCATGCATAGGTCTCTCCAACCTCTGTGGGCAGACGGACAGAACACGCACACAAACAAACATGCACTCGCGCCTCAGTGGCGTTACCGCTCGCCCATTCAATGTGCTTAATGCACTGCTAGTTTGATGAACACATGCGGGTTGGTTCATTCCTTATGGTGAATGTACTTTATCTCTCACACACACACACACGCACACACACAGTTTGTAGTGGAGACACAGCACGGTGCAGTCATCATTCACTTTCTCCTAGTGGGACGTGGGGAGCTCGGGGCTGATGTAGGCATTTTGCAGTGCATGCATGTATTTCGGTGTGTGTGTGTGTGTGTGTGTGTGGAGGGAGGGGGGTGGGTGACAGGGCAGAGGCAGGGGGATAAAAAAGTAGAGACATCTTCTAAAAATTCTGCGACACAGCACTTCGACACTGACCCATGAAAAAAAACAACCTATTGCACAAAAAAGTATAAATAGAACATCAAGAACAGATTAGTAGACCTGATCACATACATTGACAGATACCAAGACCGACTTAAATAGGAAAATATATATTTCCATCTGTACAAATTATTAATCGATTTATGTAATTGTGTGATTGGAATTATTGTAATACTTTTATATGCACGAGGGAGATTGCAGAACGAAAATACTGACTTATCAGTTTTCTACCGTTTGCTTCGACCATGCCTCTCATAATATTTGTAGGCATGTTTGATGTCCCCCTCTAGTAGACTACTCCAACGCCAGCATTCAACTGAGGGACAATACCGCAGTTAGCCAACTGATTGTTTTATAACCACTAATATAGTAACCACCCTATAAAGATAAATCTCCGATTGCCTAGTCAACCGCAGAAAATGATTTCTCAAGCACTTAATCGTAATTGATGATACAGTTATTGCACGTAGTTATTATACTTTTTTTTAGGTGAACCCTATTCCAAGAGAGAGCAATGAAATGACGTTATGAAGCCGGGTAGCATATTTTATATCCCAGTTAGGTCACATGTATGAAAAAGCGGTATAGATAAACTTATGTAGTCATACAAGCGTATGATGATACGCAGAAAGAAAAAGTACCAAAATAAGATATACGCAATTCTTACCAGGCGTTCCAGTCAAATTGTTGTTCCCCTTTCTTTAAAGCAATACAATGGTTAGCTCAGCTCAGCAGCATCGGTTCCTCAAGATGTTGCAGAGAGGACCCAGCACCCTGCACAACGAGAAGCGACAGAATAGGGCTTGTCGTCTGATGCCAACACCCACGTATATAGGTAGTATTGTTTAAGGGAACACAACATTGATTCATTACATTGCTGGTTGTATGCCGGCTTCCATTGGGTTTTGTTTACAAGCTAGCCTAGCTGTCAAAGGACCGATAAAGAGCTGCAGCCTGATAGCCGACTCCACTCGTGCTCGTTTTAGTCTCCACCTCCAATGTTTTAAGTAGCGTATCGCAAGTCTCGCGAGGGCAGGGCAAGTCCAACTAGAAGGTCACAAATTGTAATTGTACTTTCACAATTTAGCAACGGTGGTACAGACCTTTCCATTTAGAGAACACCTTCATGGACTAAACTAATCTTTGAAACCAAGCAGGTTATTAATCTATTTTAGCCTGGCGCTTATATCAAGCCCTCATCTCAAATTGATTTATCAAAATGGTCAATATCCTTATTTGGTGACCATGACTAGCTCTAAAGAAATATTTTGTATCAGAATGATTGATAATATGAAACTCATGTCTCATGTCAACCATACATCCAAATTAACTATATAGTTGCCGTCAGTATTTTTTAAAGCTAAATATGCCTTAAAACTGGGGGGGGGGGGACCCTGACGCGATGAAAACCAAATTCAGTGCAACAGTACCATCTTCAGTTTGGCGGAGGAACGTGCAACCAACGTCAACAATGTCATTTTAGTGAAAACCTCAAATTGCCGTATATTCGTTTAGTGTTTCAAACTGCCAATATATACTACACAAAGAAGCTCTTGAACGTCATCTTCGGGACATGTTCTTCACTGCGTCAGACACATGACATGTGTTTCAACACAGTGCACATCCCCAAACTACACAAAAGCGCAATCTGTTCCTCAACACAGACATCGGTTTTACAGTGTCTGTCCATTATTAAGCTGTGTTGTATATTGATCGCGGTGTTCAACACTAAGATTCCCACGTCTAAAGATCACAGACGTGTGCTTGACGTCAGACCTGACTGCGGTTGATGATGCTCTCGCAGCCCAACAGATCTGGCTGGGAGGATACAACCATTCCGATGAGGGCTGCTACTACCAAACGATGCAATGCCTTGCTCCACGGCTCAACTCGAAGCACAGCCGTCTCATGAGTTCCGTGGTCATTACGACCGGGGGGTATTCTTCGTCTAGTCCGTGATAGTTTCGAAAATTAACTTGAGACCAATAAGTCGGACCCTTTACAAGGCACTGAAGACTGGACCTCGGGCTTGATGATTACTGGCCAGAGATGGTGGTGAGTCAAACGAGCCTTAGTAACCTTAGCTTGCTAACGCGCTACGGGCTAAATCCTGTTAGCCGGGTGCTAGTTACGGCAGCACCTGTGTCTGTGTAACAACAATCTCCTTCACACAGCATCTCCGCGTCGGGTTGAGGTTATTAGTCGATAGCCATGATAATCGCCTGATGGGATACTTACCAGGGCAGCCAGTTCGTACTCAACTCAGGTACGAACATCTAGCTAACGCCAATCAATGAATAACGAAAGCTAGCCGCGCTCAGTGCTGCCGCTGGGCCTTTATGCGGCTGACTTGTATGAACGAAGCTGCTAAAGTGTACCGTAGGGAAAAAGTATCACTCCATTGTGCGTGGAATTAACCTTGCATAATTGGGAATTAATTTGACCATTTTAAACTGAACATGTTTATGTTGTACTACGAAGCAGCCCGACATGGTGGCTAATGTTTGAGACTCGATGCTGCCGCTGTCAAAACAACCAACGCGTGTCTTCCATGTTCTGGCCGCTGCAAGATGCTCGTAGTTCAGCCAGATGTTATGAATTGAGGAAGGTCCCATAGTCATGCAGGTCTGACAGGCATACCGCTGAACTGCCAATATGAAATTGTGTTTGCAAACGTATATTTTTATAATGATTTTTAAATGAAGTCCGATTCTTTACTATGTTGTGGTAGATACTAGTGGACTATTGTCGCAGCAAATGTTCATACACTTTGTTTGTAATGAGTTAATTGCAACTTAAACCTTTAGCCTATGTTCTGCATTGACTCTTCTATGTTCAATGTATTTTAGCTCAATCAACGATATGGGAGCAAACGTATTAAATGTCTGTATTTGTTTGTCCTGTAGGAAGCTGGGGCCATGGGTTTCGCCAACAGCCTGAGGTGAACAGAAGTAAGCTGGACCCGCATAACTCCGCTAAGCTGCGCCCCCCTCCAGCCGGGGTTCCCCTCTCCCCTTCCCCTTCTCCGGCCATGGCAGGTTTCAAACGGGGCTACGATGGCAAAATTGCTGGCCTGTATGACCTGGATAAGACACTGGGCCGGGGTCACTTTGCAGTGGTCAAGCTGGCACGACACGTTTTTACTGGTGAGAAAGTTGCCGTTAAGGTGATCGATAAGACCAAGTTAGACACAGTTGCCACGGGTCACCTGTTCCAGGAGGTGCGCTGCATGAAACTGGTCCAGCACCCTAACATTGTTCGGCTCTACGAAGTGATAGACACTCAGACCAAACTTTACCTCATCCTGGAGCTCGGTGACGGAGGAGACATGTTTGACTACATCATGAAACACGAGGAAGGGCTGAACGAAGAACTGGCAAAAAAGTATTTTGCCCAGATTGTCCACGCCATCTCTTATTGCCATCGCCTTCATGTGGTGCACAGGGACCTGAAGCCTGAGAATGTGGTCTTTTTTGAAAAGCAGGGACTGGTCAAGCTCACAGACTTTGGCTTCAGCAACAAGTTTCAACCAGGGAAAAAGCTGACGACAAGCTGTGGATCGCTGGCTTATTCTGCTCCTGAAATATTACTAGGGGACGAGTACGACGCTCCAGCAGTTGGTAAGCTCAAACAGAAAGTGTGAATGCTCAGTGGTTGTGAGTAAATGACAAATTTTAAACCATTTTGAAACAGCATGCGAAACAAAACAAATGGTCAATTAGTGCCGCATTCCGGTATTTCAATGTCTGCCATGGGACTGTGGTGTGGCACTTTGAGCCAGCCGAGGCAGTTGTTATGACTCATCCTCCATTTATTGAGCTGGATGTGGCGTGCTTGTTGCTGCTGGCATTTATCTAGATTCTAGAATCCACCTCGGTACAGCCTCTCCCTCCCACATCCTGCACACTGGGATAATGATAATGATGATGGTCATGGTATTTCATGTCTAATTATTACCAAACCCGATGTAGGTCCTGTGTCATTTGTTATCTCACTGACCCCTCACTATTCATGGTGGCAACCGTCATATTGACACCTTGCCTGTGCACTGATTGCTTGTGTGCTGGGCATACCTGTATTGGGGAGTAAGCAAATTCGATTTGAGGCAAATATATTTGTTAAGCCCTTTTATTGCAATTAGAGTCTCAAAACGTCACTGACCCACATTGACCATTTACACACAAAACTCACTGAGTGAAGGAAACCTTGAGGTTGAACACATCAGGGCGATGCTCCTTTTTCTCTGATACAACTCATTAAAGAATAGTGAAACAATAAGGCAAATGTTTGAATTGAAAGCAATCAAAGTTGTCAGAATTGGGCTTTCTCTGAGTATGTATGAGTGACCAGCATGACCCTTTGCTTTGCGTTGGTAACGTCGAGTGGGCTGTCAGTGGCCATGTGAAACAAGGTCAGCTCCAGTAGTGTCTGTGTCCATGGGTGTTCCATTGCACTAAATTAACTGTCTCATTGATTTTCACTGAGGGCTGACATGGAGCAGACAGATTGCCTGTCTCCCCACCAAATGATCACATGCCGTTTTCTGATCCAGTTCCATGGGCAGATGGTTTGGGTCCGATCAAATTAAAATGTATGCCTTGTAAAAGTGAATTGTCAGTCAAGTGGTCCCTGCTTGTCCTGTGCTTGTTTGTGTGTTAAGTGCTTTTTTTCATCGCCGGTTGTGATTATTTATGCTTCCCCTATTTCAGGCACGGTAGGTCCTCTTCAAGGGTGTGATGAGGGCAATGAAGTAACGGTGCTTACTTTCTTGCTCACTCTGGGAGCTCACTCAGAGAGCAACACTTATTTATTATTGGAACCTCAGAAGGGCACTTTGGGCCTGAAGTCCAGTCTACGGTGGTATAGCTAAAATGATATGCTATGTAATCTGTTTTATGACAGAATAATGCTGATTATACCATTACAGATTCTGAAAGAACCCAATTGTTGTTGTTTAACAATGAATGATAAGCTAAAAAAAAGAAAAAAATCACACGTTTCTTTAGTTATAGGAAAGTAATGTGCTGTTTAGATAGATAGATAGATAGATAGATAGACACTTTATTAATCCCCTTAGGGAAATGTTTGGCATCCAGTAGCATTTACGCAGGTTTATTGTGGATTGGTGTGTGCTAGTCTTTAACCTACATAGCCTGTAGGTAGCAGACCAACCGATGAGCATCTTCATCATCACAGATACGTGCCTTACTTCGGCCGTTCCTCGTCGTATCGTCACTGGGGTGTTTCGAAAATGACTGCAAATCCTTCCTCAGTCTTCCATTTGTGATTTGCGTCAAAAAGTTAAATTCCTTAAGCGGCCCTTTGCACACATTCAGCCTTCACATTCTTCCTAGTGCCAATTATGTGTATTGTAAACACCAGGTGAATCTGCTGAATGTACTCATTAGATACTGATAACCATCCAGTATACATTGTATTCAAAGTTGTTTGACCAGTTGGACACTTTTGGTTTGATGAGCTTGCATGCGCTACAACACTCTATACATGTGTTGGTCAATCAATGGTCAATGTAGCATATGCAGTAAGTAGGCCTGTCTACGTTTGTGTTGACCAGTGTTTTTTAGCCCTTGGAAAGCATTGCTCTCCAGGTACCACTCCGCTTCTAGGTAACACTTGAGTCATAATAATGTGTTATTTTGCTTTTGATGGCTACTTTTCAGCTGGGTGAGGGCTTGTTCCCCCCTTAGCCTTTTGTTGTTGTGCTATACAGCTGCAGAGGTGTTTCGCTTGGACGTCTGTGAGTTTGGACCAGGTCTCCAGCGAGCAAGCAGAGGGGTCCTTAATTGCAGCCCTAGTTACTGCTAATCCATCCCACTGTTTGGAATGGCCAAGAAGAGGATGAGAGGGAGGCACTGAGGCAGGCAGCAGCGATTTACACAGTCACATGTTGACACAACCTGACTGGCTTTGATTTCAACACATCAATGTGCTTCCCAGCACAGGCACACAGCCAGTAACACATCAAACCCTTGTATTTTCGTTCAATCTTTATCAGTAACTGCATAAAGTTCATACCCGCCATTCATCAATATTAAATGAATAAGCTGGATTTGCCTTTTGATGCCTGTGTTGGTGTTGTACTTGACATTCTGCTATGGGGGACGTTTTCTTACTCCTAGTGATGTTGGAATGCATTTACCGGGGAGTCCTAAGCCAGATGAAGGTAGACTCTTGATGACTTCTGATGCATGTGTATGTCCAATGTGTTGGCTATCACGGTCACTCAGTGCAACAGACTAGACTGGTGCGATTGGTTGACGAAACTCGGGAGGCGAAATGAATGCAACTTTTCACTCATGGGTCATATCTAGCTGTTGTGGGCTACAAATGCATACCCTATATTGTTTTGTCAGGTGGTATTATCATAATGAATTAAATGTTCAACATAAAACATTAAGGCTGCAGGGGAATTGTTTGGTGGTGCGTGCATTTATTGTTTGTCATACACAGTTGAGTACGAGACCTGAAACTGAATTTATGACATCAGTGGAATGTAACTGGTATAGCCAGACCACAGTGAAACCCAGTGTCGCTCTGTCGCTACATGTACTAAATAGAATAGCAATCGACTATTTGTCCGATATTTCTATGCAGAGAAATACGAGGTTCCCATTGAGATGATGTCCGTACTTTGATGTGAGGCTTGTTGTTTGAGGCAGCTGACAGTAATGTGGGTATATTTGGTGACCTGTGGTGCTTTAAGACATGTCCTAGTAATTGGAAGACTAGCTGATGCAAAATTCATAGTTGTTTCTCCCACGCTAATGATTATGGTGATGCAAAAAAGAAACCTGGCTTTGTGTTGTGGGTGGATTTTGACAGCACAAAACAAAATGGGTAGTTTTTTTTTTTTTTTTTTAATTAACGCCAGGCCTTGCGAGTGCTGTACATTCATGCAAACCCTACAGTGGCTGCATTTATTGTTCAACATTTTCCCTTTGCTTGACAGGTTCCTTAATGACAACGGATTACTCACTCATGCACTTAGGCACATAGTCCACAGATTGACATGGCATTTTCAGTCATTTGGAGGTGTCAAAAAGCCCATTAGGACATGGTGTGAATCTGGAACCTGGCAGACATATTCTGACTGACCAAACAAACTGCTGGCTGGAAATGCTGCTTGGACAGGTTTGCCAGTGGCACCGGCCAAGTAGAAACCAGGCAAAACCACCACTTAACCTCAGAGATAACCTTAAGGGTTTGATGACACTGCATTAAAGGGATATTCCGCCATTTTTGGAAATAAGCTCATTTTCCACCTTCCCTCGAGCAAAACAATCGATCTTTACCCTTTTCCCGTTCATCCAGCCGTTCTGTGAGTCTGGGGGTACAACTTTTAGCTGTAGCTTAGCATAGATCATTGAATCGGATTAGACCATTAGCATCTCGCCCGCTTAAAAGTGACTACGATTTCCGGAATTTTTCCATTTAAAACTTGTCTCTTCTCAAGTTTGAAAGTGCAATAAGACCAACGGAAAATGAAACGTGGCGATTTTCTAGGCTGATTTTACCCGGAACTATATTCTCTTTCTGGCGTAATAATCAAGGAAAGTTGCAAAGGTACCATGGGCGTAGTGATATGACGCAGCGCCTCAATAGTCCCTGTAGGCTTCTTCCGGCAATACAACCAACGTGATTACCGGGACTATACTTTGAGGCGCGTCATATCACTGCGCCCATGGTACCTTTGCAACTTTCCTTGATTATTACGCCAGAAAGAGAATATAGTTCCGGGTAAAATCAGCCTAGAAAATCGCCACGTTTCATTTTCCGTTGGTCTTATTGCACTTTCAAACTTGAGAAGAGACAAGTTTTAAATGGAAAAATCCGGAAATCGTAGTCACTTTTAAGCGGGCGAGATGCTAATGGTCTAATCCGATTCAATGATCTATGCTAAGCTACAGCTAAAAGTTGTACCCCCAGACTCATAGAACGGCTGGATGAACGGGAAAAGGGTAAAGATCGATTGTTTTGCTCGAGGGAAGGTGGAGAATGAGCTTATTTCCAAAAATGGCGGAATATCCCTTTAAGGCTAGGGTCAACAACAATTTGGCTTCATGTCCACTCCCAGTGGGCTCCTGTGCAGTCGACACTTGAAGCAATTAATATATCCAATGGTGGTCTGAAGGTTTCAGGCACAAAAAGTAAAGCTTAAAAACATAACCTAGACGTTTTTTGCGCTGTTGATATTTGCATTATGTTTAGAAATAAAATACCCAATGTGCTTTAGCGCATTCATTAAAAATGTCAGTCATTGTATTTTGTGTCATTAGTTGCAGCTTGCTTGCCTCTTTGACTTAAGTGGATGGAGTTAGCATTGCAGTGAAATGTAAAAAATGGGATGCTTGGGTTGGACCATATGACCCTTTCAGATGGGATGTCTTTGTGTGACCTTGGAACTGAACATTTTTTCATTTAACACTGCTTTTAATCAGAGTGCTCTCAAGTGTTCAAAGGGAGAGCCCCACAGAGCAACGTGTGAAATGACTGGAATGTTTCTCATCCCGCGCCACCCCTCCGTCCATGTTCACTAATGTGTGCCGCAGCGTGTCTGTTCTGGTTTCTTCTATGTGCTGCGCTGATAAAAAAAGATGCAATTGGCACAGGGGGATGCTGCATGATGGTGGACCCAACCAGTGATGGGTTCCTCTGAGCCCGGGTTCTCAAAGCCTCATACCTTGTTACCTGGTTCACGTTAAGAAATCCAAAGACTTGCTTGTCTACCTACATACCATGTTTGTTTTTTTAGGCAAACATTTATATTTAACCAAATCTAGTACACTGAACTGGTGTGTGGGAATAGTTATTAAGAGTTGAACCCAAATCAGATTTTCTTCCACAGATCAAATTTGGGCCACTTTCATATGTGGCAAAGAAGCTGATGCATTTCACTTATTTGAGACAATGGTTGGGAGGACATCTGAATATTGTAATTTGTTTCAGTTTCTCACTTGATTGCCCTTGACATTCCCATGAACCCAGAGTCATGGTTTTATATGGCCAGCCTCATTTTGTAACAGGTGGCAGCTATATTTCAGTGTTGTTTTTTATTTCACACTCAAGGACATGGATCAGAAAGGGCAGTGCGATGATACCGAACAAAGGCATATTGTACTAACCATGTCAGCCCAATTCGATGCACTTAAAATGTTTTGTCTTGTATGTCTGAGGCTAGGTTGAGGCTGTAAGACAGACCGCACAATGCCGGTGTTCCATAGTCACCCTAGTCTTTGGCGATCATTTTCACACAGGTATAACATTATCAATGCTAATGTCCACACGTTTGAGGATGGATAGGCAGTGGTAAGTTCTGTATGTGTTAGCTCTCCTTATTTGAGAAGCAATGCAAATGAGGGGGACAACACTGAATCCATCATCCCCCTATAATGAAATCGCCACTCTCTGGCACAAGCCTCTCAGGTTGACAGCTATTTGTCAACTCCTAAGTCCTTCACCTGAGCCTTTCTCTCTGCTGGTGGCGAGGACAGTAACTGTAGCTACTTTTCTTGGCCTCCTTGGCCCTTCCAGCCAGCCATTATTACTTGATCTGAACAGAATCGTTTTTGCACCTCATCCCGTTCCTCTCAGTGTGATTGAATGACACGCTGACTGATGTGTATTGTCATTGACATCCACTGGAGGACTTTGAAACTGTACCCGAGAAACGTGACATGCAGAAGGGAATACCATGCGTGATGGCCTTTTTTTGTTTGTTTGTTTTTGTCACGGAGCTTGTTTACCTTGAGGAAAGTAGAACAGGAGCATTAGTTCTGGAATGCGATTAACGGCTACATTTCTTTGTCGCTGCTCATTTGCGAGAGCATTCTCAGTAGTGCTGGCTCGTTTATATAGCTTCAAAATGTTAACCCCCCCCCCCCCCTGCAGATTGCATTAAGGCACGCAGCACTTCCCAGCATGAACAGCACCACCAGCTGATACACAGCTACCTTATTGGCTGTTTTCCCGCCGGTATGAAGTGCTCCTGGTATTCGCTCGCCCCCCTTTACTTCCTACCTCCCCTTCTCCCTCTGTTCCTGGCCCTTCATTTCCTAGACGCAGAGGGTAGATGGTCTTACCTCCACGCTGGCACGCCTGCTGTTAATACACTCAAGCTTCTTGCTGCGACTCGCAGGGACTCATAAAACCTCCTCTGTGGATAAGCGGGCAGAACCCTGCAGAAACACTTGCGATGCTGGCCCAGTTTCGGTCTTGATAGTTGGCCTAGTAGGTTGGCCACTCTGCAAAGTCATCCGCTTTTTTTTTTGCGCTGAAAGTAAGGTTTCATATTATATTGTATTGCTATTATAATGTATATAATGTTTTTAAGTTAATACTAAAGCATCTCAACCATTTATTAAAAGTAATGGCATTGGCACATTCAACAAACTAGGTTACTGAATGAATGTATTATTCCTTTTCAACTAAGCTACACTTCAGGTTAGCCTAATAAATTATCCTATAGGCTCATTAATTTTGTTTTCGATTACAATTCTAATGAAAGTAATCAACATTGTTGAATTATCACCCAGTGCTCATTTTTAATCCCAGACAGCTGGTCGGCCACACTCTGTTCTCACTGCAAAGGACGGCAAGCAAGTCTGTAGGAAGGAGTGGAATTGTGATTACGCTTCTAATCATCCCTTTCATTGATCTGCAGGAATGAAAAGCAGTGCAATTCTGTGGGCATAAGCCCTTCCCACTAACCCATGGCTTCCCCGCTGGCTAGCCGTCGTGTTGCACTGATTGGCTCGGTCAACTGGTTGAAATGCTGCTCGACAGGTCAACTCACCTGAAGGCCACGAAACGACAAAGGAGATTGTTTCTAAGGCTGGTAATGAATTGTCAGTGCCTTAATGGTGGGCCTCCAAAAATTGTTGAACCTTTTAATTTTAGCAATATCTCAAAGTTGTTGTCAGAGTAGAATGACATTGGTTGCAGTAGGAATGTCATTAGCATTAAAGTGTGTTTTCTAAAAAGATAGTTGTTCCACAGTGATGGAATTTCTCTTTCAATAATATGAATTTGTCTTTCAAATTTAGAACAAAATTCACCTGTGGAAAAGCTTTTCAATCATCATATTTCAATTTGCCAGATTCTTATTGCCAGAAGAATTGCTTCAGCTGGTTGTATCAATGTATGACAATCTAACTAACAATGGTAAATAAATGGTAACCATCTTCTTCATTGCACCTTTTAATTGTAATACCTGCACTCAGATGTCATTTGTGTCCCAGCAGATAATCATTTTTGGGCTATAAGATGCAGAATCCCTTATTTTATAAGTGTATGGGTTAGGGTTGAATATGAAATTCTGCATTTATGCCTGTCAACCGAATGCAGCATCTAGATGCTGAGCATAAGGAAGGATTGCTTTCATAAATGGCTTCTGGTGGGTTTTACATGAATGTACATGTGTACATTTGGGCTTGTATTTATTCTATATCTCTAGATGAAACAACCGCCATGGTTTCCTTGAGTGTGAAAACGTTGGCTGCCGTTTGCTCTGTCTTTGTGTGTCGGAAAATAACAATATATTGATGTGTGTGTGTGCGTGCATGTGTGTATGTGTGTGTTTTGCCAGCGGGGCTTGGCAGAGGCAGATTTAATTCGCTAATTTGAGACAGGCTGGAAGGGTTGCCATGGAAACGGATGCAGCGTGTGAGTGAACCAGGTGTGAGATGCTGGTAGTGTTGCTGTGGTCCCTTGTGGTCCTCTCTGAATCTCCGTCTCCGTCTGCCTCGTGCACAGAGGATGTGAATCTACAAGCTCTGTAGACCACCGTGTGCCATAAGGCCTCATACAAAGGATTAGCGGGCCAATGACGCAAAGCAACACACATTGGTTTTGATAAGATTTGATTTTAATTAGATTTGTCATTCTTCTTTTTTATTACAGGTGATTGATTAACACTTTATGTTCACGGCCCTTTTTAACATGAGAACGGCCAAGTTATGTTAAAATTGGTATTTAAACAACTTTGTTGCCCCCCTGTTTAAAAAAACCCCACAAAGTTTTGAGTTAAGAAACCCACACAAATACTCCTTTATTGGCCGACCATCTGACTCCTACTGGACAGCAAAACTGCAATCAGTAGAACATCTGAACTGATCTCAACCACTCCTCTCTGCATTGTGACAAAGAAGCACCATTTTATAGAAAGGTGTGTAAAGACTGTTGGTCTTCTCTTGATAGTGTTATCTCCTCTGTTTGAGATGAAGATGAAGATTAGGACGTTTTGCCACGACTTTTAGTTTCACGGTCAACTGCTGGGGACGGTTTGTTTTACAATCTTCACTGGTATAAACCAAATGTGTGGCTCTAGGTTTATGATCTCTGCCCTAAAGTTCACCCCGGTCTACATGGATGCACTGTATTTGATGTCCCGTTTGACCCAGAGGACTTTCCATGGCTTACATAAGCCTGCTTTCCTCTCCAGGGGGCAAGGCCCAAATAGACATGTTTGTAATAACAACAAAAACAAGCATTGGTTTTTACAAGGAACGCGGGTGCATGTCAGGGTTTGTGCCAGTGTTCACCACTATTGATACAACGTATTGATGCTAAGTGGTCTTCACTGCGGTTAGCAGCCCACAAGGTTAACACGCCTCCCTGCTCATCCCCATATCCCCGGCACTTTCCAAACGGGTCTCTCATCACCGGACAGACGCCGCCGTCCTCTCCAGCGGCTGGCGTCATGTGGTTGCTGTACCGGGGAAGATGTGTGGGACCGTTATTAATTCTCAGCTCTAATTTTCCAATTTGGTTTTGCAAGTAGTAATCACGCCGCCCTGTGCTGCGCTGACCCGTCCACTTAATGCCCCCGGTCCCACCCGCCCACACCGTGACTGCTGCTCCTCACTGCGCTGTCCTGGTACTCATCTGCCAGACAGGTTGTTATTGCACTCTACAGCTTCTGCCTCCGCTTGTCATCAGCGATCGGCGTAGCCGAGGCGGGGCGGCGGGGGGGGGCTTCCAGCTCCTCCATGCACTGGGGGTCCTGCAGGCAGCGCCAGGGGGCCCCGGGGTGTCGTGTTCTGCAGCGCCGTCCGTGTTCCGCTGTCCACCGTCAGATGGGTCTCACGCAATTCCCCAGGTCCTATTTCTGAATCTCTAGTTTCCTTTTCTCTCTCTCTCTCTCTCTCTCTCTCTCTCTCTCCCTCTCTCTCTCTCTCTCTCTCTCTCTCTCTCTCTCTC
>JAXIVH010001532.1:0-20653 GCA_036785325.1 Urophycis tenuis
TATCACTTTTCATCAAGTTGCATGCACAGGGAAAAAAAATCAACGCCACAGTCGGACCAGCTCAGGTCTGCGCTCGGCCACACGGTGGCACTCTTGCATAAAATATATGGTCTGTGTGGTGTGTTGCCGCCGAGGGCCCGTCAAGCGTGGAAAAGATGTCACTGCCATTTTTTGTGTCCGCTTTTTTGTTTGTAGTTACGTGGAGAAGCTTTAAATGTGGCCTCGTAGTTCAGTATCAGGGCGTCTTTCATCGTAATGTCTTCTTACTAATGATTTAGGCCTGCACACCATTAGGCATTATCTATCACGCGAGAGACAAATGGCCTCTTCATCATCAGCTTCATCACAATCAGTATGTAAATACATTTGTAGAATGGAATCATTCAGTGGTGATAAAATACGAGTAGAACGTGAAAGCTCGTGATAAAATGCAGGCAGCTGTGTGTGTGTGTGTGTGTGTGTGTGTGTGTGTGTTTTGGGGGGAGTCGACGCGCTCTTAAATAACACCAACGCAGAGCCAGTCACGAACCTCGTGGATCACAACCCACAGCTTTATTGACCCAACACAACGCTCAGCAGCTCCAGCCACAGGGTCCAGACGGTCCCTCTCTGCTCGCCAGGTTCTGTTCTGTTCTGTTCTGTCGAGAACGGTTCAAACACGGCGTTGTGAGGTTTTTTATCTCCCTTCCTTACGTCCCCCGCGTGCCGTCCCCACGTCGCCCCCGAGAGATAAAGCCTTGCTCGGTGGTCCTCCGTGATGGGGGGGGGGGGGGGGGGGGAGGCGGGGCGAAGTCTGCCACGCGTCCCAGGTGATGGAGACACTGGAGAACGTCTGTGGAGAGAGAGAGAGGGGGGGGGGCTGCACGCGTCCTGTACAGGTACTGCACAGTACACCCCACCCACGTGTCCGATCGTGGGGGGGGGGGTGGGGGGGGTGGGGCGGGTGTGTTGTGTTGTCGACAGGATAAAGTTGTGCGCTTATTTTGGAGCGAGCGGAATTCTGGGTAGATGTCAGCGGTGTTCTGTTTTCATTGAAAAATGCGTTTGGGGGGGGGGGGGGTGTGCTGGGTGGGACGTGTGTTGTGGATTTATTTAGCGGTGGGTCTGTAGCCCCCCCCCCCCCCCCCCCAGTCTGTAAACGCCTGGGGAGAAGAACTGTCTGTCATCATATGGTGACAGACAGACAGCCGCCCCCCCCCCCCCCCCCCCCCGTAACATCAGTCTGTCTGGCATTGGTCCGATCCTTGCACTCCAGGAACCCTCCCAGGTTTTGTGGTTCTGCTTCCCTGAGACCGTGTCAACATGACTGGACAACGCAGTGCATCCACACCCCCCCCCCCCCCCCCACCCACCCAAAAAAAACACAAGCTACTCTCCTAAAAACCTAGTTTGACGTTTTTACAGATGAAAACAATTTACAGCAGGTACACAAGATTTTAGTTGTTAAAAAAAAAAAAGAATCCCGGTCACTATAAATCACATCATTTCTGTTTCGCGATAACAAAACTCCAAAAAACTGCTCAGGCTTGAGGCTGCTGAATGATTGGTAAGCTCTCATCAATTTAGTGATCAATTTTTATTTCTAATTCTACGGTCCAATGCTTTCTAAAAAGCAACAACAGATAACATAACAAAAAGATGTAAACGTCCTTGTTCCCTTAAACCACAGGATCCAGAGTCCTCCCTGCTCCACCCTTACAGAGCGCGACGCACTGTAAGGGTTCGAGCAGGGAGGGCCAGAGTAACCAACAGTCAGCGCGCACAGCATTACGGATACTTTGCATTTATGCTTTTTATGTTTTGACAAGGAATTCATTAATAGAAATGTCAAGGACCTGTAGTTGTCACGGAGACGGAACCCCTGAGTGGCTGCTCTGTTTTGGGTGGGGGGGTGGGGGGGGGGGGGGGGGTGGAGTGAGAGGGCAGGGGGTAGTGGGGGGGATGGGGGGGTGGAGTGAGAGGGCAGGGGGTAGTGGGGGGGGTGGGGGGGTGGAGTGAGAGGGCAGGGGGTAGTGGGGGGGATGGGGGCGGGTCTTGCTGTCACTACGGTAACGCCGCTAGGGCTGAGCCAAGCGCTCCAGCGCCTCCCCCTCGCACCTCATGCAGTGGTAGCCCAGGTCGGCGGTGACGTCGAAGCAGCCCTGGCTCAGGTAGAAGTCCAGCGAGCCCTTGTTCCAGTCCAGCACCGTGAAGTTGAGCTGGGTGCACCCGGCCGCCATGCCCAGCTGGAGGTTTGGGAGGTCAAGGGTCAGGGGTCAGGGGTCAGGGGGAAAACCAAGCAAAGCAACACAGGGCCACCGTGAAGTCGTCGGCCCCCTCTCGCGTCATCGACACTGTGTTTTCGGCGACACCGCGCACTTGAGAATCGAGCACGTTGCCGGAAAAAAAACCAACCCAACAACTATTCAACATCTAATTTGTGGATTCTACGTACACACGTCATGGCATGAAAGGCAGCCTACACCCCTGAGGCGCTGCGCAGCACACAGAAGGCCTTCCCACGCTGCAGAGACACTTGGGGGGGGGGGGGGGGGCTGCCACACGGAGAAGACGCCCTTTTATGACTCACCTGGGCAACCTTGCTCATCAGCGCCTTCCCGATGCCTTTGCCTGAAACGGGGAGCCAAAACACAGACAGATGAGTACGTTGACCCCTGACCCCTGACCCCTACCCATCCTCATCCTCATCTTGTGATGAGCTCTGGACCCAGTGCTGTCTGTACACCGGTCTGCTCATTGACAGAGTTCAACGTTCTGCGCGGGCCTTGGTCGTTCCGGGGCCTCGCTCACTGTGAACCCGCGGCGGGGCCGTTTGATGGCGTGTAGCTACGCGTGTTGGGCGGGGGGCCAGGCTGAGCTGAGCTGAGCTGCGCTGCGTACCTCTGAACTCAGGCATCACGTACAGGTCCTCCATGTAGACACACCTCCCCTTCCAGGAGCTGTAGCTGTAGATGTACAGGGCGTAGCCGATCTTCACGTGCCCTGAAACACAGGGGACGCGGACACGGTGAGAACGTGGTGAGCGTGGACATTTTTTTTGAGACATTACCCTCCGAGAAATATGCCACGCATGCATGCACACAGACACACACACACACACACAGACACACACAAACACACACAAACACTGAAGGCTTTTAAAATGAGGACAGTTGTTGGTTTGACTTGAGTCTGGTCACTTTGTTCTCTGCAGCGTGCTGGCAGTGAAAATGATTCACTGTGCAATTACTGTCTGGTAGGAGGCCTGGGTTTCCTTGACAAGTGTTCAGCCCCGAAGAGATTTAAATAGAAACTATCTGACTTGGATTACTGCAGCGAGCCTGATAAATGAAGGCCATGACTAGAGAAAGAACATATCCCTATAGTCTTTCATGTATCGCTATCTCTCGGCCATATATCAATACATCTTGGCTCTCAGAGTGCGCTTGCCAGCATCTCGTCTTGACACACATGCTTTCGCCTGCTCCTTATCACGTTGTATGAAAGTTGTTGCCCCAATCATTCTGAACACAACTGCTTGGCATCAGCATTTTTGGACAGCAAATGAACCATATTTGTTAGAAGGGTTACTCCAGGTGACTTCAATCTGCTATGAACCGTCTTGTCTGCACGCGCACGCCCGTGCACACACACACACACACACACACACACACACACAGGTTTAAAGGTTGCAGACTATGGAAAAAGGGACAGTGTCATGGAATGATACACAAGCAGAAGAATGTGTGAGGGCCTCAGAAAGTGTGTGTGTGTTTGTGTGTGTGTGTGTGTATGTGTGTGTGTGTGTGTGTGTGTGTGTGTGTGTGTGTGTGTGTGTGTGTGTGTGTGTGTGTGTGTGTGTGTGTGTGTGTGTGTCTGTTATGTAAGCACTGCGCGGGGCCAGGGAGCCCCTCCTCCAGACCATGATGGGAAGGGGCCAGGAGTGAGAACTGGGACCGTGAGTTAGCTTGACCCGCTGGTACGCTAACCATGCAGGGATCACACAATGTGGCTCCGCCACAGGGTGGATCCCCTGAGTGGATCCCCTGGGTGGATCTCCACAGGGTGGATCCCCTGAGTGGATCCTCTGGATGGATCTACACAGGGTGGATCCCCTGAGTGGATCCCCATAGTGGATCCCCAGAGTGGATCCCCTGGGTGGATCTCCACTGGGTGGATCCCCACAGGGTGGATCCCTCCTGCTGTGCTGAAGGCTTCGTCCCCCTCTCAACACTGGGCCCCTGGCTGCCTCTCCATGAATACACAGACTACTACGCATGTAGAAGAGATTATGATGTGGATGATCTGCGGAATTGCTCCGGTCAGCCAGAGGAGGACGTTCTCTCCAAGAGTGCAATTATAGGATTTAACTCACATTTACCTGACATAAGACTCTTTGGACAAAGGCTTCTGCTTAAGGGAAAAATGATAATGTGATGCATTACAATAACATTTTCCCTTAAGCAGAAGCTATCGATTCAATTTTAGCTACATATCAGATTCATGTTATATAGCAATCCTTTTTGTATTGTTTACATTTTGATATAAATTGCATATTGCATATATTGCACATATCAAATGCATGTTCGCACAACCAGACACCAAATCAGCTAGATGTCGTTGGAATGTAAATCACCCAGATGTATGAGAGAAAGCTAATAATCATCTTTATGACCGTGTCAAAGTACACAGAACTGCTACTGATTACCAGTAGGTCAGAGTATCCCCTGATGGTCCCACCGTCCAACACCACTCAGAAAGGCCTTATTGTTAATACACTCATTATGTAACGTGTTACACAATGAGTGTCAAACTATTCTACGAGTGTCAAACTATTCAAAGAGTCTGAAGGTCAAGATTGGTTTGCTTGTGGATTTGACCAACACTACCCGCTTTTATGACCTGAAACCAAATCACAATATTGTTAATACAATGAGTGATACAATGATACAATGAGTGTATTAACAATAAACAAGTTATTGTTAATACACTTATTGTGTAACGTGTTACACAATGTACATCACGTCTTTCATAATAGCCACCCAGGACCGATCACCAAGGAAGTTCCTGAAAGACGCTGATGTGGAAAGTCCAGACCCAATGTCATCAGGAACTTTTATTCATATCAAATATAATGTTAAACGTTCCTACAAGCATTTAAGAAGAAAGGTAAAGTTGTGAATGACAGTAAAGTGGTATATAGAAACAGCCCGGTGTCCAGTGAAGAAATGACGTGTGAAGACTCAATTAGAGTCTGTCCCGTTCCCTCTCACCCTCTTTGGTCTTGTGCTGCTCTGGAACCTCGGCCAGGATTCCATGGAAAAAGGGATTCTTCGAGAAGCCGTCTTGTTCCAGGTCTGGGGATGGGAGAGGGAATAACTGAATGCAGGAGTCAGGAGGCCGTGGCGACAGTGTCCTGGTTTAGCGAGGGGAAAGGCTCGGCGTGTCTCCTCAAAACCCCTCTGGAGGGGGCCCACAGTGTCGTATCGGCAGGCCCACCCGTGTTTCGGTGAGTTTATTGTGTTAGATATGGCCATAACTACAGCCATGATGGCGGTTAAGTCGCCATTTTCTCCTAAAGATGTAAAAGCCTTAACATGGACCTACCTTTCTGTGTGACTTTCACATGGTCTGACACCTTCTCATACTCAGCCAGTTCCTGCAGGACACAAGAAAATAACGTTTTCCAGTTGTTTCCCAGGCCGAAAAGAATGAAACATTAGGTTAAATAACATTTTGATAAAACGTGTTCTTGTCTTATAATTAGGGTTGCCAACTTTCTCAACACCAAATGCTGGACACTTTGTTCCAGGTGTGCACGCATGCGAGTGAGTTTTGGGCGTTTACAGCAAAGCTCCGCTCTAGAATAATGTTATGCTCCACTCTATATTGAAATTATTTGGTTTACAGTAGTGTTTGGTTTAAACATTACTTGGTTCAGTAGCCTACTATGGCCATTGACAACTTGACAAGGCCGACGAGGCTGTGATGAAAATGCGGGACAGGAGCTGCCCCGTACGGGACAAATCAAAATCACCCGAAATACGGGACGGTTGGCAACCCTACTTATAATACAAGTGTTGTGTTGAAGTAGCTCCTGAAATTAGAATTACATTTACATTTAGCAGACGCTTTTATCCAGAGCGACTTACAAAAAGTTAATTTGTCAGGAGGTGAAACATTTCATTGCTGTTGTTAATACAGTAAGAAAGTCACCAGAACAAGTTTCAAGCATTCAAGCATCAATTGCTAGGCTAACCATTGCTAGTATGCAATTCATGCTAGTTCATTGCTGGTAAAGAATGCATGCAATAACTACATGATCAGCCAAAATTACAGAAACAACAGAAACATTATTCTGTATTGATTAGTTTTAGAAATAGAGGTTCCTGGGTTCATATTTATGGACCGTTTTTTTTTGTAAAATCGGCCCTTTCAAAATAAAAGTCTCGTGCGAATTCACGGTTAAACGGTAGTGAAACTTTACTGTGTAGTCGGATCACAGCTGCATACCAACAACATGACGACCAGACTTCATCATAGTTCATATTTCACTCAGTCATAACACATTCACGCATTCATCATGTAAGACGTCGTATTCATGACCCAGCGTGTCCGGTCCGGGACGCGTCTTGGACGCGCACCTCCAGACACCAGAGACCACGAAAGGTGGACCAGTTAGGAGCAGACAGGCGCCTGGGGACGAGTTCTGCTCACCAGGATCATGCGTGCAATGTCTTTGCAGTCCTCCAGATTGGCAGCGCGGATTGAGTACTCCATGGCGTGAGTTTATCAATGCACCTCGATTGTCTGACAACCAGATCTAATAACTGTCAGATCTAAACACTGTGCAAGTGACGCCCGGTGACGAGATGACAGCAGGAAGCAGCAGAGCAGGAGTCCCGCCAGCCCTTACATCATCAGAGACACAGCAGAAACAGAAAGGCGAAGCAACAGCGCCCTCTCTGAATACGGTGGTGGGCCCGGGGATTACATGTCAGTAACAACATGCATATATATATATATATCATTTTCATATTTTTATTTTCATATTTATTTTTATATTACGTTATTTAATTAATATCTGTTCATACCTCCCCATAACTGCTGCTAATCCAAACTGCACATGTAAATATAACACTTTTGCACCTTACAATGTTTTAATGTTTTAATGTTTATATTATTATCATGTTGTATTTTTATTGCACTAGTTTTGAGTTGTTTTGGGGTGCCTGGACTTAAGATTTTCATTGCCAACATGTACGCTGTATCTGTTGAGCATATGACAATAAAAACCTTTGAACCTTTGAACCTTTGATATTACCAAAAGCATTCAGTCACCTATCCAAATGACTGAAATCAGGTGTTCCAATAACTTCCATGGCCACAGGTGTATAAAATCAAGCACCAAGGCATGCAGACTTTCTACCAACATTTGTGAAAGAATGGGTCACGCTCAGGAGCTCAGTGAATTCCAGTGTGATACTGTGACAGGATGCCACCTGTGCAACATGTCCAGCTGTGAAATGTCCTCACTCCTAAATATTCCACAGTCAACTGTCAGAGGTATTATAACAAACTCAGCCACGAATTGGTGGGCCACATAAAATGACGGAGCGGGGTCAGCGGATGCTGAGGCGCATAGTGCGCAGAGGGTCGCCAACTTTCTGCAGGGTCAATCGCTACAGACCTCCAAACTTCATGTGGCCTTCAGATTAGCTCAAGGACAGTGCATGGAGAGCTTCATGGAATGGGTTCCCATGGCCGAGCAGCCGCATCCAAGCCATACATCACCAAGTGGCATGCAAAGCGTCGGATGCAGTGGTGTAAAGCACGCCGCCAGTGGACTCTCAGAGCAATGGAGACGCGTTCTCTGGAGAGACGAATCGCGCTTCACCATCTGGCGATCTGATGGACGAGTCTGGGTTTGGCGGTTGCCAGGAGAAAAGTACTTGTCTGACCATATTGTGCCAAATGTAAAGTTTGGTGGAGGGGGGGGGATTATGGTGTGGGGTTGTTTTTCAGGAGCTGGGCTTGGCCCCTTAGTTCCAGTGAAAGGAAACACTACAGGATACCAAGAGATTTTGGACAATCCCCTGCTCCCAACTTTTTGGGACCAATGCGCAAAGCAAAGTCCATAAAGACATGGATGAGAGAGTTTGGTGTGGATGAACTGGACTGGCCTGCACAGAGTCCTGACCTCAACTCGATAGAACACCTTTGGGATGAATCAGAGCGAAGACTGAGTGCCAGGCCTTCTCATCCAACATCGGTGTGTAACCTCACAAATGCGCTTCTATTAGAATGGTCAAAAATTCCCATAAACACACTCCTAAACCTTGTGGAAAGCCTTCCCAGAAGAGTTGAAGCTGTTCTAGCTGCAAAGGGTCGACCGACGTCATATTCAACCCCATGGATTAAGAATGGGATATCACATCATATGCGAGTCAAGGCAGCTGACCCAATGCTTTTCGCAATATATTGTATACATTCACCGTATATATAACGAAAAATATCAGGGTTGTAGCTTACGTGTAGGTCTCAGGGGGACCTTAATATAATGCAGTACAGATCCTTAGCCAAAGAGGCACCACAAACAGAAGAACCCTTCATAAACAGAGCAGTCAGCTTCTTGGGAGCTCAGACCCTCTGCCTCAGTTCAAGTCTTCGTTCAGACACTTTGTGACTGCCTTCGGCTCCTTGACACGATGTGCAGTGTTGCACATCTTGACCTAACCCGCACAGCATGACGTTTATAAGGTTGGCAGTCTCAGAGGCCACACTCCATCCTCTTCGTCCTCTTTGTCCTCTTCCAGTCGCCCAAGACCCCCTTCTTCTGTGTGTACATCATTTTCCAAAACTCACCATAAACGTGAAACACAGTAAAAATTTACATCTAGGTCTTTGGGTAAGACCTCAGATATCTTGAGGCGGCCATTTCATTGGCTGGCAGTTTGAACAAACATTGCTGATTTCATTGTTACACACACACAAACATCACACACACACACACACACACACACACACACACACACACACACACACACACACACACACACACACACACACACACACAAACACACACACACACACACACACACACACACACACACACACACACATACACATTATTTTCATCAGCAGTACTGTCTTTAAATATTTGAAAAGCAGACTAGACTGAGAGCCTAATGACAAACCAATGCACGATTCCAGCTGGTTAATATTAGAAATGTAAGTGCTAATACGTTACGTATCCAACACATTTCCAGCGCGGAGCTTTCTCTCAGCCGCCACAGGGTTAAAGGGGTGTTTATATTTTTTCAAGTCGCTTAAGCTTGCGCTATAAATAGGTCTCTGGATACCTTGGGAGTGTGCTGAAGTCAGTGTGCATTTGTCAGAGCTCAGGTCATTTCTCAGAGGGGGGAAAGGGCCGGGCAGGAAATGGACAGAGTGTGAGGGGATTTTCTTATTTCAAGAGGTTGGTTAGGGGGGGCTATACACTGCCGACTTTTCTGTGAAAAAAAACAGCAGCGAGTGAGAATGAGAGAGGGAGTGAGAGAGAGAGTGAGTCTATTAATAGCCACAGGCCTTAATGGTTCTTTCGTATGACTCTGGCAGAAAGAAAATCACCCACGCATGGACACACACACACACACACACACACACTAACACACACACACACGCACGCACACACACACACATACACACACACACGCACACACACACACACACACACACGCACACACACACACACACACGCACACGCACACACACACAGCCAAGTAAGCGCCTTGAAAGTGCGGACGTTTCACGAGGCCGTGTAGCCGCTGCGCCCGCGTGACGTAGACAGGAGACCCCTGGATGGTCTTTAACACGCTAATAACACGGAGCCTCCTGGAGCTGAGAGCGCTACAGGCGCTATGCTGGCGTCACGCTGTGGAGGAGGACAGAGGGCTGCAGTAGCCCGGCTCATGACGACGTATTCTACTTTAGTGTTAAGATGTTTATAAGAGCATTAAAGAGGGGGATCAAAATGAGGGGAATGTATTACGAGATGTATCTATTGTTGGATATGTATATCAAGGTATATCGAGGATGCGGGCAAAGGTCGAAGGGGGCGAATATATGATTCATCAGTTTGACAGCGTGTGGGTAACCGCACGCTAGACATTGACGTGACGCGGTGTGGAATGACGTGGCATCATGGCCATGTTCTCGGTCACGTTTTTTTTTACACGTTTTGTGGTGCAAACCGTTTTGTTAACCATTGACTGGAAAGCATCGGTTCATATAAACTCTTGGTTCTCCAGAACAGGGAATCAGGAGTCGCTCCAATGTTGATGATCTGGCGTTGCTTTGACCGAGTAACTTTTGCTGTCAAGTTGAAGGTCAATGTTGAATTCACAACATTGGGTCTCTCAACCACTGTTGAGGGACCCAATACAAGCTGGTCACCAAATGATTAAGTCGTTACTGTAGCAGACACTCTGTGTGCCTCTATCCTTACCATACCTGCACTGTCTTGCTGTGTTGCACCTTCACTGTGAAAATGCACCTTAGAATCACTGTGGAAGCTACAGCACATAAATGTGGACCTTGCCTTTACCTTTACTGTTACCTACTACTCATTACGTATTTCTTATTTCTTTTTTCTTATTTCTTACTTTTATCTTTTTTTTAAGTCTACTGGAGCTGCTTGGACCTTGAATTTCCCCCAGGGATCAATAAAGAATTTTGAATCTTGAATCTTGAATCCAAAAGGATGGAGTAAAGTAGAATGAAGTAGAATTGTCAGAGACAGGTCAGAGATGGCGGCGGCTCCATCTCTGGAGCCGCCATTGTTTTCACGGCCGCTTTTGAACCCTTTCCCATCACGTCTCTGTTCCTGATGAAAGCCATTGTTTTGTTTGTGTTGCAATGATTTCCCCCTCCACCCACCCTCTCTCCCTCCACCAAGCCCTTCCCAACAGAGAACAGGAAGTCACCGCCCCTTCCTGTTTAGTCTGGCCTCTGATTGGTCCCCCGATCTAAGGAGCCTTCTCCCCTTTCCCCCACTGTGCGGTCATCTTTGGTTAATCAGTCGGTCAGTGGCGGGCAGGAGACGGCCCGAGAGGCGGGGGGGGGGGAATGATTGACCCAAGCCAAAACAAAATGGACACGAAAAACCTTGTGATGACGTCCAAACAACGCATCCAACGGTCACGTTGTCTGTTAATGTTGAAACTACGAGAGCGGTGTTTTCTTTGGTTGTGCAGAAGGAGGGGTCCGAGGTGGACCGCTGAGGTCCTTCCACAAAAACACACAAACACACCAAACCGCGTTGGGTGGAGTGGAGTTATCTGTCCTCTGTATCACGATTATTCTGTTCTCCAGGGCCCATGTTGAAGTGAGATTATAAACTGTTCCTCTGAGCCTCCTGGCAGGTGGGAAGTAACACAGACACCCCACAGAAGCTGCTCTGAGATAGGAGGACATGCGGAGATGGACCGTGGCTGAGGGACGGCTCTTCTATGGATGGAGTGCAGTGCAGTGGGCCAGTTGGTTCAGCCCTGGCCTCCTTAATGCACAGCGATGTTGGGATTTGGCGATTCTTATCATGGCGGTCGCCGCGGTCGCCAGGGAACCATGAAGTAACCTTAATGAACGTCATCGTGTGTTCTACTGCTTTCCCAGATTACTCCATAGATGTGCCCTCTCTGAACCTCGCTCTCTGTGTCACTCTCTCTCTCGCCCTCTCTGTCCACCTCTCTCTTGCCCTCTCTGTCCACCTCTCGGTCTGTTATTCTCAAGGTCTTTAGCTCTTCAAGCTCTTTACGCCTGTTGGAAAATAATTCAGATGTCAGATGTTCAGATTGCCTATTTTACTTTGCATGTATCATTTCCTTTCATTTTGATTAATCTCGTCTCTCAGCTATTTCACAACCTTATGTGATTTCAACAGGAAAAACCCCGAACATGAACATACAGAGAGGAAGCAGAACATGAAGTCAGCAAAGACGGACAAACATCCCTGAAAGGAATTTCCCCAGACAGCCGGACATACGGACAGACAGACATATAGTCATCCAGACAAACGGCCGTACGGACAAGCAGACATCCAGAGAGGCAGACAGACAGCCAGAGAGACAGACAGACAGCCACACAGAGATGTTTTTCCCCCTGGCTGAAGAAGCTCGAGACGCACTGTGGTGATATCAGGTCTGAGGCAGACAGAGGAAATGAGCTCACCCAGTAGGCTGATGTCATTGTCGTGCAACAGATCCCTGAGAGAAAGAGAAAGACAGAAATAAAGGACTGGCATCAGACAAAGCTGTCATGCTCCCTCTCCCTCCTCCACATCACACACAGTGTAACACCTTATTAGGACATGGCAGGCGGCCGCGATGGCCTTGAGGCCCTGGGCGCCATTGCAACGCGACCGGTGAGTTAGCAGCGTGACCTAGAGGCCCAGTGAGTTAGTAGCGTGACCTAGAGACCCAGTGAGGTGGTAGTGTGACCTTGAGACCCAGTGAGTTTGTAGAATGACCTAGAGACCCAGTGAGTTAGTAGCGTGACCTAGAGACCCAGTGAGTTAGTAGAATGACCTAGAGACCCAGTGAGTAAGTAGAATGACCTAGAGGCCCAGTGAGTTAGTAGAATGACCTAGAGACCCAGTGAGTTAGTGGAATGACCTAGAGACCCAGTGAGTTAGTAGAATGACCTAGAGACCCAGTGAGTTAGTAGTGTGACCTAGAGACCCAGTGAGTTTGTAGAATGACCTAGAGACCCAGTGAGTTAGTAGCATGACCTAGAGGCCCAGTGAGTTAGTAGAATGACCTTGAGGCCCAGTGAGTTAGTAGAATGACCTAGAGACCCAGTGAGTTAGTAGCGTGACCTAGAGACCCAGTGAGTTTGTAGAATGACCTAGAGACCCAGTGAGTTTGTAGAATGACCTAGAGACCCAGTGAGTTAGTAGAATGACCTAGAGACCCAGTGAGTTAGTAGAATGACCTAGAGACCCAGTGAGGTGGTAGTGTGACCTAGAGACCCAGTGAGCTAGTAGCGTGACCTAGAGACCCAGTGAGTTAGTAGAATGACCTAGAGACCCAGTGAGTTAGTAGAATGACCTAGAGACCCAGTGAGTTAGTAGCATGACCTAGAGACCCAGTGAGGTGGTAGTGTGACCTAGAGGCCAAGTGAGTTTGTAGAATGACCTAGAGGCCCAGTGAGTTTGTAGAATGACCTAGAGACCCAGTGAGTTAGTAGAATGACCTAGAGGCCCAGTGAGTTAGTAGAATGACCTAGAGACCCAGTGAGGTGGTAGAATGACCTAGAGGCCCAGTGAGTTAGTAGCGTGACCTTGAGGCCCAGTGAGTTAGTAGAATGACCTAGAGACCCAGTGAGTTAGTAGAATGACCTAGAGACCCAGTGAGTTAGTAGCGTGACCTAGAGGCCCAGTGAGTTAGTAGAACGACCTAGAGACCCAGTGAGTTAGTAGCGTGACCTTGAGGCCCAGTGAGTTAGTAGAATGACCTAGAGACCCAGTGAGTTAGTAGCGTGACCTTGAGGCCCAGTGAGTTAGTAGAATGACCTAGAGACCCAGTGAGTTAGTAGAATGACCTAGAGGCCCAGTGAGTTTGTAGAATGACCTAGAGGCCCAGTGAGTTAGTAGAATGACCTAGAGGCCCAGTGAGTTTGTAGAATGACCTAGAGGCCCAGTGAGTTTGTAGCATGACCTAGAGGCCAAGTGAGTTTGTAGAATGACCTAGAGGCCAAGTGAGTTAGTAGCATGACCTAGAGACCCAGTGAGTTAGTAGAATGACCTAGAGGCCCAGTGAGTTAGTAGAATGACCTAGAGACCCAGTGAGTTAGTAGAATGACCTAGAGACCCAGTGAGTTAGTAGAATGACCTAGAGACCCAGTGAGTTAGTAGCATGACCTAGAGGCCCAGTGAGTTAGTAGCATGACCTAGAGGCCCAGTGAGTTAGTAGCATGACCTAGAGACCCAGTGAGTTAGTAGAATGACCTAGAGACCCAGTGAGTTAGTAGAATGACCTAGAGACCCAGTGAGTTAGTAGCGTGACCTAGAGGCCCAGTGAGGTGGTAGTGTGACTTTGAGACCCAGTGAGTTAGTAGCGTGACCTAGAGACCCAGTGAGTTAGTAGCATGACCAGCCAGCCAGACGGACACAATCATTTGCCTTTTCTTTTGCCCTGATGGTCAGCGATGAGTCATGTGACAGGTGGGGCCTACAGGCCAGCCTCGTCCCGGTGCTGAACAAACAGCTGAGGTCCGTCTAGTTCTGCTGTAAGCCACTCAGAAAGAGAATAACAACACACAGCCCATTGTCGGGAAGGGGAGATAAAACACCCAAAGTCTCATTGACGGGAAATACAATGATAAACTGCTTCGTTTCCCGTGATACATGCTCACACTCACACAGTGTTTTATTGAAGCTGGCATATATTCTATGTGATGCTGGTAAATCCTTATGTGGACTTGCAGCAGAGTTGTGAATCACATGTCAGGAGAGGCCGCCTTGCTATCAGCCAACATCCTCTTTTTTTTATTTTTTGGGGTTAATTGTATGAATGTAGACTTCAGTAATTCACCAATAAATCTTAGCGCGGCGGGCCCTCTTTACCGTAACCCAGGGTTCCAGAACACTAGGGCCATAAAACACTCGAAGCGCTTCTTGTTTAGTCTTCGGTCAACACACCGCGGGGACCTTCGCCCTCCTGGACCAAACGCGGTAATAACCGCCGCGTTGACAGCCCGCGGTCCCTGTCGGCGCGCTCTGTCGGGGTACAGCTCCTCGCGGACCACACCTGATGGGGACCCCACTGCCCCATTTGTTACTTTGTGAGTTGAAAGAGAGATTATCTGAACACAATAGAGGACAAACTGCTGGGAAACACAATCAGGGTCAAGACAGCGCCATCCTTCCAGAGAATTCTCCTCTTCAAACAGTGGCTGTGGACAGTTGAGTATCAAGTATTGGCTATTCATCACCACCACACTTCCTCCCTTCATATTTACTCTGCCCCCACCCCCCCCCACCACCCCACCCGTGGGCAGCCATCTTTGAAAGACATGCAGCCTGTATATCAACGTACGTTTCCCGAACAGGGAATCCATTTATTGTTCAGTGGAAAAGAACCCAGAGATGGTGTGTGTGTGCACAGTAGTAGTAGTTAGTAACACAAACACAGTGACACACACACTATCCGTCTGTGTACATGCATAGGCTACCGACAATATCCCGGGGAGGGGGGGGGGTATCAGGAGTGCATGTCAGTGTGTTCAGTGAGGTTACGAGCACTACGTGTGTGTGTGAGGAGTGCAGTGTGTGTAGTGATACGTTGCACATGCCTGCAAGACGAGACCTGATGTGTGTTGTCCGGGAAACGATGATTTTAACTGGAACCCCAATGGGGACGTCCAACCAGATACACTTAAGAATTACCATAGTTTGAAGCACTTTTTTCGAATAAGCATGTGATTATTCGACTACTTTTACATACTTGACCTTTTGCAGTTTCTGGGTAGTAGTATGTTCATGGTTGAAGGCACTTGCTTTGGATGACAGTAAATAACCTAAGTAAAAATGTCAAAATAGGTAAACTGAAGAGAGAAAAACCATTGTACTCAAGCTTTCGTTTCTTTTCAGGCTCTATTCTTACTCTGACAACTCCATTCTCCTGCCACTCAGGTGTACTCATCCTCCATCATAACTCTTTCCCCACAGCTCTATTCTAACTTACAACTGTGCTCTTGAAGCTCTGCTGTCCGCACAGCTGTAACGGCTCTGTGCTCTATGCTCTACGTAGAGCTCGGGTCTGACGCACGAAGCCAGGGAGAGCCGTGGTTCTCCACAGTTCTCTGATTGCCCAAGCAACACAGGCGAGCGCTCTGAGACCGGCTTCACATTCGCTCTAAAACGTTCCGCCACGCCGCCAGCGGTGTGCGTTTCAGGATGTCTTCCAGACGATCAGAATCCAAGGACGGGAAGTGCTGCTTTATCGGCTCCATTTGACCACTCTAGTCTCAAAGCTGCTCTCTGACGGCTGCATTCTGACCCGAGTCTCACAGCTAGACTCCTGCTCTATGCTCACAGCTCTACTCTCAGGGAGGTTCCCCGTTTGTCACAGCAGTGAAAGGCAACCCTTGCTGCCAGTCCCTCTTGGAATGCAAAGCAAAAACTAGAGAATCCTGTTGTTTGTTCGGCTCCCGAAAGACTCTGAAAGGGAGTCGTGGTCACACCTCTCACGTGAAACTGGCCTCCACAAGACTTCTTTTAAGGCTCTGGGTGGGTTTACATATATACACTGAATCTACACATACAGACACACCCATACAGGCACACATACACACACAGACACACACCACACACTCACACACACACACACACACACACACACACACACACACACACACAGACACACACACACACACACACAGATCCATACACACACACACACAGACACACACACACACACACACACAGACCCATACACTCACACACACACACACACACACACACACACACACACACACACACACACACACACACACACACACAGACCCATACATTCACACACGCACACACACACACACACACACACACACACACACTTCTCGTGCTCTCTCTTCACAGTGACTACAACACACACACACCTACACACAGGATCACCACTGCAGAGAAGTGACAAATTTGTGACAAATTTGTCATCATAACTTGACTCGCTCAGCTCAGTCAGACTCCATGTATCGTTCTCCCACTGCGTCTGGTGCACTGTGCTCAGCAGAACTCAGGATCAATACCAATATCCTGTTAAATTCACAAGAGCCAATCACAGGGTTGAACTCCTGCTATCGATGCCCCCCACCCACCGTGAGGCTCTGACTCTCCATCATTACATTACAAACCTTCAGTCAGAGAGGATCAGCATCCATCACCACATATCCTTCACACATAGTCAACAATGTATGTCAAACCACAACAAGTTACCCTTTTAGTCGTTATTTTATACCAAAGCTTCTCTACAGCTGACTTATTTTGGTAGGTATATATCAGATACATATATCATGTTTCCCCTTACCATCACATGGCTGCCAAGGCCAGGCCAGTCATGTTATAACATGTGATTTGTGGGGGAGCAGGATGAATGCTTGGCTCTGAGGTTGGGGCAGTGGAGCCAAACAAGTGAAGCTGGCTGGTTTCACTTTGTCGATAACATTTGAACATAAAATAACTAGTTTCATAACTAAAATGTATGTAAAATGTAAAATCAAAAAGAAAAAAAATATATAGATAGATAGATACTTTATTAATCCCCATAGGGAAATTTTTGAAGGTACTATGACCTGAAGCCCTATCTGTAATAATTGTCACTAGGAGGCGCTCTATCGAAACAATAACAAAGACACCGTTTGATGACGTCATGAAGTCGCGTGTGGTAATGGGAGTTGTAGTCTTCACCACCGTTGCCGGTGACAATCTATCAGATGTGACTCTCTTTTTTTTTTTTTTTAAGTTGGAAGGGTATTTGATATTGAACGCTCTGAATGACCAAGACATTGGGTGTTGACCGCCTAGTCCGTGTGTATAGCGGTGTATAGGAGCGCACAGAAGCGAAAAATACAAACAAATAAAGCATCTTCAAATCGTTCAATCCAATATTTTGACTGTGTTTCATTAAATGTTTTTTTTGTATTTTTGGCATCCCTCGTTGTGATTGGTGAACTCCGGAGTGATGCTGTTGATCACTCTGCTCAGTCTCATTTAGGGGAGGAGCTAGCAGTAATGCGCACTTCTGCGCGTGTTCTTCAACGAAATACCATTCACCCCTTTTAAAAACTGCAAAAAATGCTTAATGCACGGGAAAGACTATTATTTGTGGACGGTGTCATACTCTCAGACGGATAAGGAAATACTAATTTAAAAAAAGTATTGCATTGTTGTATGCTAGATCGATATGAAGGATAATTAAATAACTTAGCAATGAATTCGGTCTCTACTGGACGACGGTTTCCTTGTGTTTCCCCGAAAGTTAAGGTGTAAAGGGCATATGACGTCACTGACATGGGACCAAATGTCAGTCACCAGGGGTCAATCTGACCAAGAATCAGTTTAACAGGGCTCAATCTGACCAGGGATGAGCCTAACCAGTGTTCAATCTGACCAGGGATCAGTCTAACCAGTGTTCAATCTGACCAGGGATCAGTCTAACCGGGGAGTCTGGCTTTCAACATTGTTGGAAAACGATTGGGATGTTAGTACACAACTCGACATAATATTTGACGTGGTTCGAGTTGTTTTGGGATATTTTCATGTGGAAATGTTTTCCCTTGATGACATGTATCTAAACAAGTTTTATTGTTAAGTCTCTTTGGCTCAAACGTTCTACACGGCGATGTTGTGTATCCCTGTCTCGTTCTACCACAGCTAAAGTGAGAACACATGGCGACGAGAGTGTTGAGAACCACAGGAGGAACCCCCTCGCTGGGGTTCCAGAAGGTTCATCTCCGTGCACTCGGTCCAGTGCAGCAGAACCCGCCGTAGGCCCGCGACGACGGCGCCGCCGTCCATGTGTGTCTCCCCATCTCAGCGTTCTTCTGTGCGAGGTTTCTCGCGGTTGAAACATGGTTCTGTCAAAGCACACCCGGTGCCACACTGGCACCGCGGTTGATAGACGGGGTCGATAAAGGCCGAAGCTGCAGCAGCGTCTGTCTGTCTGTCTGTCTGTCTGTCCGGGGGAGCAGCCTGTTGTGATTTAGGACGTCGTATCACCAGCTTCCCCTTTTTCGGTCGGTTCCTGTCAAGGAACTGGTGGCCGCTGTTGTGTTCTGTTGAACTCCACAACGGCAACACGGCTGTGAAACGTGAAATGATGTGGCTGTAAAATGAGTAAGAATGGAGCATGTGCTAACATGTGTGAGCCCGTTAACGTCTGAAGGAATAAAGCTGCATCCCTGTCCTGAAATACGACCGTGGGGAATGATCATCGATCGTTGTTTCGGGAAATGCGCGGGCGGTCTTCTCAACGTCGTGCACACAACGTTGGGAAGAAGTCATTTTGATAATGTCAAACATTGAGGAAGTGGTCATGTTTTGGAGTGACATCATTCGATGCTCACATGCCCCACCACAGAAAGACAAGAATTAAGTCATTCCATCGTTGACGTTACAGCAAGAGACTTGCTACCACGGCCGTGCGAGAGTGGAACTCCGGTATCTAATTGTCGCGGCCGTCAAGGGCTTGGTCCGGGTGGGGCAGGGCGTGGGGGGGGGGGGGGGGGGGGGTATTGTTCCACCATTGGTCCGGGATATTGGTCCACTGTTGACATGCTAATCGGTGTCCAATGTTTCTCCAGGACGATACCAGGCCACAGACCTTCATGATCTGATGTGGGTGACCTTTTGACCTCCCCCCCTTGAAAGCAAAGCGAGAGATAGAAACACACTGGGATGGGAAGAGATGGACCCCCTGAAACATGTGAGGACCCCCCCCCCCCCCCCTCCCCCGGCTGCTCAGATGTCCCCACAAAGCGAGGGAAGGACCCTCACGGTGAAAATAACACTCTTGGACACTTCACATGGACTGACTCTTCTCCTTACTCCTCCGCTGAATCACCGGGGCACCTGAATCACCTATCGCCCCTGAGTCACCCTCAGTGCGAGCGAGGACTGTTGTTTAGGATTCTCTCCCGGCCTTTTGTCCATCCCGGCACGTTCCTCCCCACAGACGCACGTTAACAGTGAATGTGGATATTCTGGTTCATCTCTGACGGTGAATTGCGTCTGAGTCACGATGTCTGGTGATTTTGTTCAAATAGTTGCAACATCAAAAAAAACCTTGGGCAAATAAACGGGTCAGCAGAGGTTGCCTTGTGTCTCTGCCCCCACCCCCCCCCCAAAAAAAAAAGCAGGAGCCCCGCATTCTCAACGTGTCCCCCCCGTTTGCGGTGTCCGTTGTTGTCGGGGTTGACAGTGAATCACGCACCCAAAAATGTACGTCTTACGTACAAAAAAACAGGGCTCTGCAGGATGGGGGGGGGAGGTTCTGAAAAAAATGTCCATTATGTCACCGGCACCCAAGAATAGAGTCAGTGTACCCCGTCAGACCCTGGGCTGCTGCTGACGTCTGTACCCCAGCGGTTGTTGGGCTCGGTCCCAGAGAAACACTGGGCCCACTGTTTTCCCATTAGAGACACACCCACACACACACACGCACACACACACACACACACACACACACACACACACACATACACACATGGCTTCGTTTATGGTTTTCCTCTGCCACTGTTCAAATGCCCCTAAAAATAAACATGTGAAAGTGATCAAAATCACAGGGAGTGTGTGAGAAGAGTGTGCAGTGTGTGAGAGTGTACTATAGAGTGTGTAGTGTGTGTGAGAGTGTACTATAGAGTGTGTAGTGTGTGTGAGAGTGTACTATAGAGTGTGTAGTGTGTGTGAGAGTGTACTATAGAGTGTGTAGTGTGTGTGAGAGTGTACTATAGAGTGTGTAGTGTGTGTGAGAGTGTATAGAGTGTGTAGTGTGTGTGAGAGTGTATAGAGTGTGTAGTGTGTGTGTGAGTGTATAGAGTGTGTAGTGAGTGTGTGAGAGTGTAGTGTGTGTGTTTGTGTGTGTGTGTGTGTGTGTGTGTGTGTGTGTGTGTGTGTGTGTCT
>JAXIVH010001533.1:10000-20558 GCA_036785325.1 Urophycis tenuis
GTTTGTCAGCGGCGCCGCGAGCCTGAAATGGCGCCTGTTCCGCCCTGGTTGGCTGTTAGCGCCCTCGTTTGTAGCAAGATAAAATAAACGGCGGGGTAACCGTGAGGCCGCCCGACGCCGGCAGAACCTCTCGGACGGAGCGGGCCGCCCACCTCGCCGACGTCACTCGAAGCGCACGCCGCGCGCCGCGCGTAAACACTCGCGCCGTCCGAGGAGGAGCGTCACCGCGGCTTGGCGCTCGACCCCGTTTGAATTTCGGCGTCGAGTGTTCAAACCAATGAAACGCATCCTCACGAACCTCGACTCGCCGCCACGGAGAAGACAAACGATTCGCCGAACGCGTCACAGATAAACTCAGCAGAGCGTGGGACATGTGCAGAGGGAGGCCGCCTGTCCGCCTGTCACAGACGATAAAGAGGCCAGACTACTCCAGTGGAGATGTGGATGAAAGACAGGAGACAGGACGGGCGTGATTTCACTTGTACGCTTCTCTCGCTCGAAGCCCCGAGACCTTAATATTTTTGAACGCGTGGCGCTGGAGCCGTTGACATCACTGCAAGTGAAGCGGGACCGGTCCAGAACAACCCTGGCCTGAGACAGCAGGAGTGGAGAGTTGGAGGGACTCATCCTCGCCCAGGCCAAGAGAGAGAGAGAGAGAGAGAGAGAGAGAGAGAGAGAGAGAAAGAGAGACCTTTGCGGGATTTATTGGATAATCCTGCCAATGGAGACTTTCCTGCCACTGGACACAGAGAAATAGAAAGAGAGAGAAAGAGAAAGAGAGAGAGAGCGAGAAAGAGCGAGAGAGAGAGAGAGAGAGAGAGAGAGAGAGAGAGAGAAAGAGAGAGAGAGAGTGACAGTGGCTCTGGCTCTGACTCACGTTGACTTGCACTCGTTTCACCTCTCTATGGCTCTGCGTGTTCATCATAGAATCCTCCGACAGGCAAACGATATCAAACTGGATGCAAGTCCATAAGAACAGTCAGATTACTCAGTGTACTACATGTACTTTCTGGTGACTTTCTTACTGTATTAGTGGCAATTAAATGTTTCACCGTCTTATGACAAATGTACTCTTTGTAAGTCGCTTTGGATAAAAGCCTCTGCTAAATGCCCTAAGTGTAAATGTAAATAGATAGATAGATAGATAGATAGATAGATAGATAGATAGATAGATAGATAGATAGATAGATAGATAGATAGATAGATATACTTTATTGATCCCAAGCTGGGAAATTACAGCTTTCATATATGTTGTACGCTGTAAAACAAACAAGTTGTAATTTCCTTTCTAATGTCATTCTATGCCTCAGTAGCAATGCTTTGCTCTACCTGTTGAGGTGAACAGTTTGGTAATTGAAGACTAAAGACGTCTCTAAAGAAGTCTCCGAGTTGGGATGTCACAGTAGCGTATGAAATGTTACCGCTGTACTCAATTGACCTTCATTAGAAGGAAAAAAAGGGTCAGTGTTTGCTTAGCACTCTTTGACATTTAACATTTAAAGCTAGCATTCGCTAGCTTGGCAGTCAAGCTAATGCACATTAACATTGTACGGACGTTGTTTGGGAAAAGCTTGTGCTGTATTCACAATCTGACAAAGTAGGACCCAACCCATTACAGCACAGGTTATCAGAACAGACTGAGGCCATATTTACACATAGCCAGGTATAAAGAGAAAGGAATATCCCCCCCTTCCGTTCTCAATAATAACATCGTGCACACAACATTGTTTTCAAAAAAGTTGTAATTTAGGCCTACATCGACCCCAAATAGCCAAACAAACTGTAAACATAGGACGCTCACGTGACCTTAAGCATTTTCTGGTGCATGATGTGACATTTGAGAACCTAACACCCAGTTTCTCCCAGTCGACATGGCAACACACACACCGGCGTTATCAGAAATCTCCACTTTGGTCGGAGCTTTTAGAAATAAGCGTTTTCTGTGATAAAAACTGGGTTTTTGTGTAAATGAGAGGCCAAACCGCAGGGAAATATCCGCGTCTTCCCTTTGTGTAAACGGGGCCTGAATCTCACAGTCGACATGTGATACTTAACTTAACTATGCCCACCATAAACTATCAAACAACCATTTCCTTTTTGGTAATTAAAGACAGAACTGTACAAAAGACTTGAATTACAAAGACATCTTGGAATTCCCAACACTGTTTGTTCTAGTAAACTCAGCATTTCGGACAAATTCAGGGTTTTACAAGTCTTAAAACGGACAGTAGTTCAAGGCCTAAGGAGTAGTTTATATACCTATATATATTGCCCCATAAATGTCTGACAAATCCTTCCAGCACAGAACATCCTGTCTTGGCCTGAAACGCACCACATCACACTGTGAAATAGAGTGTAGTGCGGGGAAACTCAGAGCGTCAGATTAGTGCTCGCCACTCTGGTCTTGTACAGAATGACGGACGCGAGTGGCGGCTCAGACCGCCGGCCCTCCACCACACATACCGACACTAATAGCGCTTGTTTCGTGGAATTTTCTAGAATCCGCAAATGGATTGAGGATGAGTCCGCCTCACTTCTGTGAAGAGCTTGGCCGCTGGAAATGTAATATAAGACTTAATTAAATGACAAAGTGTCGTTTCTCTTTATGCTGTGACTAATGCATGCGGCCGCACTCGCCAGGTATGGCATTGAGCCTCCCCAGTTTTCCACAAATGTCCGGAATCAACAGCAATTATCCATTCAACTTGGATGACTTTGGCCTTTTATAAGCTGTTTTACTGTAAGAACTAGGGAATACGGTAAGATTTTTTTTTTTTTTTTTTTTTTTTTTTTTTTTTTAATGTAGCTTAATTTTAAGACGGTCTGCCACCTTGTTCCTGCACTGTTGTGATACATGCAGACGTACCTGTCTGGCCTGCAGACCATAGTCTCCAGCTTATAATAACACAAATGGCAGCCTTCTGCCAGTGTAGTGCGGCCATGTGTGTGTGAATGAGAATGAAAGATGGGACAGAAACTATAATGTATAGTGTGTGTAAGAGAACCATGTGCCAAGAAAATCCTTCTGTATAACTGGCATTGTATATCCATTGCATCTGGTTTTTACCAGCAATAGTTCTACTTCGGTTACTCTGCCCTGCTGGGAAGGTAAATTTGAGTCAGCTTTAGTGTTAAATCGCTGTTTTATCAACATAGACGCACCTGCAAAATGTACAAAGTAGAAACACTAAATAAACGGCCATGTGCTTGGGGTCGCGTGTGACGTCCTTGTTTTTACCCCGACAGTTTAAACGGAGCGAGAGGAATTCGTTGTTTGGAGTAATACTGCCCTCCAGTGGCCGCAAAGGGAAATTATTTTACAACTATATTCTTTCCAACCTATACGTATAGTTTCCGTTCAAAAACGCCGCATTCTCAAGACAATCTCTAGCGAGGCAAATGTACTCACATTATAATTATTCACAGTGAGATACCGTCATATCCCATAGTAGCAGCTAAAATGTGAATCAACGCTTTTCTTTCCTACCCTTAGCTCTCAATCCGTCTCTCTCTCTCTCTCTCTCTCTCTCTCTCTCTCTCTCTCTCTCTCTCTCTCTCTCTCTCTCTCTCTCTCTCTCTCTCTCTCTCTGTCTATCTCTCTCTTCCCACACACACACACACACACACGCACACACGCACGCACACACACAAGCACGCACGCACGCACACAACACACACGGTTCTTAACCTTATTAGAGGTACTGAACCCTGCAAGCTTAATCAGTGCATTCACCGAACCCCTCGTACATGGGCGTAGCGGACGCGGAGTACGTGGGGGTCATGTCCCCCGCACTTTTTGTATCTGTGCCCGGCCTCGTAATTGGAAAAATTAAATGTGATTTCTTCAAAACATAGGTATATAGTGCATTATTAGTGCACAAAATGACCCAAGAATCAAGTGTCATATAAAATCACTGTGTTCAGAGAACCAACTCAACAAAACATAAATTTCACACCTCGTGACAACTTTTATGATTCAGTGGAACCGGGCTATACTGTGTGTGTCTTGACCAGTGGCAGCTGTTGGCCTTTCTACGAGGGGAAGCTCATTGTCAGTTGTTGAAATTATGTTAAATTGAAACAAGGAAATACTATGAGTGTGTTTTATTTTATTGCATAACTGTAATTTCATTTAACTGGTCATCTTTCTGCACAACTGGTCTTACAAAAAATCCGACATGGTATACATCCTTGCGTATGCTATTACCTCTTAGTGTATGCCTGGATGTATGTAAATTTATATATATTTTCATTTCTTTATGTATATTTCTGTATATTTTATTACATAGGATTATATTTTACATAGGATTACATTATATATTTATATATTCTAACACTCTACTATACGTAGAGTGTCTGTCTCTTCTTTCTTTTTTCCCTGGAGTATTGTGATGAATGCAATTTCCCTCAGGGATCAATAAAGTATGTCTGTCTGTCTGTCTGTCTGTCTGTCTGTCTGTCTGTCTGTCTGTCTATTTACAGTGTAAGAAATGAACCGTGGAAAGAGTCAAGCAAATTTGCCAAGAAAATACCAAAAAATGGGTAGCACTTTGTCTTTTGACTTCACTTGCAAGATCCGCATTGGGACTGAGTGCCCAAGCTGAAGTGACTGTTTTATATAATAGCTGTCAATAATAGCTGTCAATCAAAACGGGGTTCAGCCTTTTGACTGATCCGCCAATCTTCATGCGGAAGCTCAGCGTCCAGGCTTGAGGCTGTTTTCTTCATCCCACTCCCGCCCGCTCCCACTGAATTTCTGACCATTACTGCCCACACCCGCAATGTGTATGTCCACTCCCGCAACGTGTATGTCCACTCCCACCCACTCCCGCAACGTGTATGTCCACTCCCACAAAATGTATGTCCACTCCCGCCCGCTCCCGCAACGTGTATGTCCACTCCCGCAACGTGTATATCCACTCCCGCCCGCTCCCGCAACGTGTATGTCCACTCCCGCCCACTCCCGCAACATGTATGTCCACTCCCGCCCACTCCCGCAACGTGTATGTCCACTCCCGCCCACTCCCGCAACGTCTATGTCCACTCCCGCCCGCTCCCGCAACGTGTGTGTCCACTCCCACCCGCACCGGCAACATGTATGTCCACTCCCGCCCGCTCCCGCAACGTGTATGTCCACTCCCACCCGCTCCCGCAATGTGTATGTCCACTCCCACCCACTCCCACAATGTGTATGTCCACTCCCGCCCGCTCCCACAACGTGTATGTCCACTCCCACAACATGTATATCCACTCCCGCCCGCTCCCGCAACGTGTATGTCCACTCCCGCAACGTGTATGTCCACTCCCGCCCGCTCCCGCAACGTCTATGTCCACTCCCGCCCGCTCCTCCAACGTGTATGTCCACTCCCGCCCACTCCCACAACGTCTATGTCCACTCCCGCCCGCTCCCGCAACGTGTATGTCCACTCCCACCCGCTCCCGCAATGTGTATGTCCACTCCCACCCACTCCCACAATGTGTATGTCCACTCCCGCCCGCTCCCACAACGTGTATGTCCACTCCCACAACATGTATATCCACTCCCGCCCGCTCCCGCAACGTGTATGTCCACTCCCGCAACGTGTATGTCCACTCCCACAACATGTATATCCACTCCCGCCCGCTCCTCCAACGTGTATGTCCACTCCGGCCCACTCCCACAACGTGTATGTCCACTCCCGCCCGCTCCCACAACGTGTATGTCCACTCCCGCCCACTCCCACAACGTGTATGTCCACTCCCGCCCGCTCCCACAACGTGTATGTCCACTCCCGCCCGCTCCCACAACGTGTATGTCCACTCCCGCCCACACCAGCAAAACTTTGAGAAGTTATGCCCGCACAGTAATAGAAATGCATTGATTTTGTGTCTGCTCCCGTCCCGCAGGAGAAAACACGTCATTTCATTGGCTATTACAGACAGACAGACAGACATACTTTAATGATCCCTGGGGGAAATTGCATTCGTTACAATACTCCAGGGAAAAAAAGAAAAAAGAGACAGACACTGTACAGAGTGTTTGAATATATAAATATATAATATAAACCTATGTAATACAATATACAAAATATGTTCAGATAGTGCAAATTGCCGTCAAAGTTCCCCGAAATAAATAAACGAACCAAAAATAATAGGGACCTCGTCCTGTTTCACAGGCTCGGTCCCTAAAAATATACATAAAGAAATATGAAAATATACATAAATGTACATACATCCAGGCATACACTAAGGGGCAATAGCATACACAAGGATGTAGCATGTCAGATTTTATGTGGTAAAAAGACCAGTTGTGCAGAGAGATGACCAGTTATGTAGTGAAATGAAATGACCAGTTATGCAATATGAATAACCTGTTATGCAGCAGAAACTAAGATGAAAGTGACAAATTGTAAAGTTTGATAACCACAGGCAGGAATGATTTCCTATGTCGCTCTGTGGTGCATCTCGGTGAGAGGAGTCTTCTGCTGAAAGTACTGAGCCAGGGTGGAAAAGAGAGGGTGAGAGGCATTGTCCAAGATAGTCCATAGCCTGGACAGCATTAATAGACCAGTGCGTCAACAGACATGCACGTCCTTTGACGCACTGGTCAGGAATAGCACTCCTATTTCATTGTTTTCATTTAGTTTTTAATTAATGAAGGCTGTTTCATATTCTATATTCCATATTCTCAAGGCGACAAAGTCATATGGCCGTACGTCTAGACAGCACATCTCCACACATTTCTCAGTAGTTTCTCGTTTAATGTGTGTAGGGAGAATTATTTTATCTTTGAAAAGCAGCTTGCTTTGACCCGGGATAAGAGAGCAAGTGTGTCCCTCAACCCAGAGGTGCTGGATTTGTGTCCGTTGTAGACTCCTATTTTTGGACATTTGTTACAACTAACAAAGTCCAGTTCGTCTGCATCTCCATCACAGACAATTGAGAAACTTCTCCAAATGTCAGACTTGCCTTGCTTTGTCTTTGTGCTGTAAAGACCATCTTTAAGCTTCCTTTCCACATCATTTGTTGACATCCTGTCACTAGGCTATGTCCCGATCCCGCAGTGTTCTTTTTAGCCGCCCGCTCCCGCCCGCAGCAAAGCTCAAACCGTCCGCTCCCGCGAGATTTGAGTTGGGGACCCAGCGGGACCCAATCCCAATGCAGCCCTCTAGCCCACAGCTCCATTCACCCCCAGAGATGCTCAGCGTCCGGGCGGATGCCGACTGCATGAAAACTGTTTCATGCAGTCCCATTGAAGTGAATGGATGATCGACTTCTACATTGATGGAATGCATTGCTAGGTGAATGTACGAGAGCTGAACAAAATCGAGTGAGTCGACTTGTGATAAGCCGTTGATTCTGAACAAACTCGTCTTCAAGATGAACGTGTTCAAACGCATTTGTATTCAATGAAATGGTAACACAACTGTACATATTTTACCATTAATTTGTTTACATTTTAGCGGAAGCCGAGCATCCCTTGCAGTCTTAGAGAAATGGCCTCTGGTCTTGACCCCTGCCGAACCCAGGTTAAGAACCACTGCCTTAATCACACTGTAAACCAGCAAGTCAACTACAATTCCATTTCTAACTAACATTCACCCACAACACACCCACCTGATTATTGATTATTGTTGACCACACAGGAATGATACAGATGAACAAGAATTGTTGTACAAATACATTATCATTTACAAAGACAGTATCATTTGGTTAAGGGTATATGTTTTCCAGGAATCGGCTTAAACTGCTGTAAACCAGTTTAAGCCGGTTAATATATGTATGTTCACGCAACATCAGTGGCCATTTCCTCCGATTTCTTGTGCGTAACACTTTACAATGTGCTTCAACGTGTAATGATTATTTAGCGCCACTAGGTGGGGTAGGGGATTTAGTGGTTTAGTGGATTTAGTGGCCTACGTGCGATCATTCCTCCCTAACTAACCATCCATCTTACCAGCTGTTATAATACATTGAACAGCAATGAACACAGTACCCATGCCACTTTTTGATAGCCACATCGTTTTAATATATGAACAGGAATAAATTAAATCGACTATATTCTTTTTTTCGTTTTAAATAATGTTTATTTTGTGCATTACTGTGTCATAATATCCTAGATGCTAGACCTACATTTAAATGTAGGCCTAATAAGCGTCTGGTTTGGGCCATTATACATGCGGTGTGGTTTGAATTTTTTGGGCCGTTTGGACTTGGAGGAGCAGCCGTAATCAACTGTGATCAACGTTGATAAGGCGTTGCCTCTCCGTTATTGCAATCAAGGTGCGGAGCAAATAGGCCTATTCAAGCCAACTCAAAGAGGCTACTATTCGTGTTTTTTTGTGTGTGTTGCTTTATAAAATAAAATCCCATGACTCAACAGCGGCACACCAGCAGTGTCGAAACGACGAGCCAGCCAGGTAAACTGCGAATGATTTGGCAACAAGAGCCTCTTACGCCGTGGTTGACTGCTGCGGTCCGACCCACATGGTCCGACACGGCTGAATAGAGCCGCTATAAGGACCAAAAGGACTCGTGGACCAGTAAGTAGAAAATGGCTTGGTCAACTCTCACTGGCAAGGTTATTCTATAGGCCCGTGCTTCCAAGAAGAGACCCGAAGGAGGAGGTGGTTGTGTTCTGGGTCAATCAATAGACCGATTTGTTGACTTTAGAAATAACACCTTGGCCAAGAAAATTGTGTTTTTTTTTGTTTTTTTTTGTAGTGTAGACCATGTCTATGTGTTTTCATTTCCAAATAAAGCAAATCAATCAAGATACTGTTGTATAGGCTACCATATGCTTCTCTATACTTCTATGAGGTCGAATTATTAATAATGGATAATGCACAAAACGATGAATGTGATTTTGTTCAGCATATTTCAAATGTGATAGCAGAATGATGCACACTGCTCCAGTGGTAAACAACTTAAACAGTAAAATAAGTTTTACTCACCGAAATAGCCAACATTACAAAGTTAGCCCTATACTTGCATTCCTTTAGTCTGTCTGTGTGTTTTAATACTAAATTATTTTTTGAAAATTAGGAAATTGCGACTTCCTGAACTTGTTAAACTTTGAACTGAACTCGCCTCGCTGCTGGCCATCCTATCAGCTTCTGACATGAGCTTCTTCATGATAGTGACCTGTGTGTGTGTGTGTGTGTGTGTGTGTGTGTGTGTGTGTGTGTGTGTGTGTGTGTGTGTGTGTGTGTGTTCTTGCATGGGTTTGTGAACATGTGTGTGTGTGTGTGTGTGTGTGTGTGTGTGTGTGTGTGTGTGTGTGTGTGTGTGTGTGTGTTCTTGCATGGGTTTGTGAACATGTGTGTGTGTGTGTGTGTTCTTGCATGGGTTTGTGAACATGTGTGTGTGTGTGTGTGTGTATGTGTTTGTTCTTGCATGGGTTTGTGAGTGTGTGTGTGTGTGTGTCTGTGTTTGTGTGTGTGGGTGTTCTTGCATGGGTTTGTGAACGTGTGTGTGTGTGTGTGTGTGTGTTTGCTTTGCACACTCGTACACACACATGTGTGTGTGTGTGTGTGTGTGTGTGTGTGTGTGTGTGTGTGTGTGCGCTCCCGATTGTTACACAGGGAGGAGATGGGCTGATGTGTAGAGCAGACGAGATAGGAGCCATTTGGTATTTGCGTTCCTCTTCCAGGGGCTATGCTAAGAATGCTGGGAATTCCACTGATCCCGTTGTGTTCCGACAGGGCTTCTTAGGGTTTCCCGCCGGCTCACGTTCCGGGAGGCCCCGTCAGAGGGCACCTGAGAGACTGGAGCTCAAGCGGGGAGGGGGTAGGGTGGTGCAGGGGTGGGGGTGTGTGGGGGGGGGGGGGGGGGGATGGGGGGATAGGGGGATGGGGGGGGGGGGGGGGGGGGGGGGGGGGGGGGGGGGGGGGGGGGGGGGGGGGGGGGGGGGGGGGGGGAGGGTCTCGACCACCCATGCCATGGGAAAAAACACTCAGACCCGGGAGACTGAAAATACACTGGGAGAACAAAAATGGCCGCTGTTCCACACTGCTAACAGCATTCGGGGAACGGTTCGGGTTCAACAGTCGGTCCCCTAATTACCCCTCCTAAAAATGACGAGTGTGTCCTCCTCCGCAGGGCATCAATTAATGTGGATTATAACACTGCTATATATACAACGTATAGAGAGAAGCGGATTTTTGTTTCCTTCGCAGCCACCGTCCGAAAGCAAACAGACTTCATCCCTCGCCTTTATTGACCGGGAAGATTACGACCGAAATTACTTCAGGGAGCGGGCGGCCCATATTGTAAAAAGAAATAGATCCATCCTCGCATAGCTAAATAAAGCTAAGCCATGGGAAAATATGGTTGAAAAAAAAAAAAAAGGTAAAAGTGTGCTAGGAAAGACAGGGTGACAAGAGAGGCCTTCAGCCCTTCATCCCTTTGCAAGGTAACCTCGGCTGGAAGTTAGCAAGTTAGTTGGTTTGTTTGCTAGTCAAATGACTAGCGGGTTGATTTGACTTGTTTGTGACTTGGTCAGTTATCTGATTAAATTGTTCGCTCATCGGTCAGTGAGTCTGTTCGTTTTTTATGTGTCTCATCTTAGCAGTTGCTT
>JAXIVH010001534.1:0-12500 GCA_036785325.1 Urophycis tenuis
GATATCAATAAAACCTAAATGACTTATCCTCGTTAAAATTAAGTTTTACAATCGGTGAGAAAAAAAAACACATGAAAAGAAACAAAAGAACAAAAAAAAACAAATGAAACAAAAAAGAAGAAAAAAAAAAAACGAAATAATTTCCCTTTTCAAACTCATCTCTGCCACTCCAACTTTTGTTTGCGGCTTGCCGTCCGGGCATGTCAAGTCGTCCCAGGCTGCAGGAGCAGACAGTTGTGAAGTGAGGCATTAAAAGAGGGGGGCCATATCGATCACTCCTGCCGCCCATTCTGGGGGACCAGCGAGCCGTAAACATCCAATGTGCGGAGGATGAATGCCTTTTGACTGAGCATCATAGGTCACAAGGCAATGGCTGTCCAATTCCGCGCGTTAGAAGCCTGGCTGCTTTTTTTTTTTCACGACCCCGTCTGCATACTTAAACAATTTGAGTTTCGCTTCGTGATTTGTTGTCGCGTCTTCGGATTCGGGGAGCGACGTGTCCCGTTTTAAGATCACGTATCTCCATCATGTTTTAGTTTATTTGATTAAAAGATGAAGATGAAAATGAGGGGGATCTGTAATCCCTTTTACTTATTGAATCCGGGAAAGCCCGGTTGCAGTGCTCTCCGTGTGTTTAGATTTTCCGAGGGATTTGTATAAATCGATCTTTGTCACGTGCCGGGAAATGACTATAAGACTTTAAACGCTGTCATTTTTGTTACAGATTTATCAGCAATACACATTCATTTGTGAGGGCAACATACATACTCTGTTCCGTTCCATGCAATCCTTTTACTCAAAGGGCCTGCATTGTGGTGGGGTCACACCACGTCGGAGTAACTGTAGTTCCCACCTTCCTGGTGGGAAGAAGTGTTCCCGTCACCTTCCCAGCTCTATTTCTGAGTCGGAGCATTGGGAAATTTCAGACAGATCCAATTACTTTGACTCGGGCAGAGCTGATTGTATCAAGACGATTCAACAACCTTATTTAATATATCTTCTTTTTCACGCAGAAGAGCTACATCTTCTTTTTCATGTAGTTTGTTGTTAATTTGGTAAACAGTTGATACTAATAACAATCATGATACATCGCCGGAGCCCACATAAATCATCAGGCCCTCCCTATAGGTTTGTTTTTTCTGCCGGACAACATTTAAAATGGGCTTCCTTCTGAATCTCTGAATATGTATGTGTGTGTAAACTATATCAAGTCGGAGCATCAATAAATTCTTCCCACTTCCCCCGAATTTATATGCCGTGTAACAGTCTGCTCCAGAGTAGCGTGAGCATCAGACTGCTTCATCTGGCTCCTCCTGATCCGGAGAGAAGCAGTTGATGTGAACCTGGGGTTTGTCACCTGTCATTCTCATTCTGTCCATCATGACCACAGACTTGTGACCACAGATTAGGATGGGGACATAGATTGACCTATAAACCAAGAGCTTTGTCTGCGAACTCAGCCCAATAGATCAATAATGCGGCACCCACAAAAACCACAGAAGTGAGCAAGTCCCCTCAAGGCTGTCAATCACCTTCACGGCAGGCATGACTTCTCCATATGGGGACTGTCAGTGCTACCGCTCTCTCGCTTTAGTACCACCACACCAATCGACGGAGCTATATTCACCCCTCCCTGGGCAATCACATGGTTTTGCCAGAAGACATTCAGAGAATCCGTCAAAACACAAACAAGCCTTTTTGTACATTGAAAACTATCAATACACAGAGACTGATGTCAGAATTTATAAGTGAAAGCAAGTGGTGAGTTGACGCTGTCGTTTGCCATCGAGAATTGAAGTCATGCAAATTTTCTTTGTTTTTGGACAGAGCCGTCGGACAAACCCGTGTCCAAGTGTCTGTGGAGCCCCTTCCAGGGATTATTATGGCAGACTCAGCAGCCATATGAGAAACTTTGATGGAACCGCTCATTAGCTGACACGCTCGATAGCTCCAGTGGAGCCCAGGGGTTAGGGCTAAGGTTCTCAGAATCCGTAATGCATGGCCAAACGCAGGTCTGGGCGGCGGTTCCTCCCAAACTCAGTCATTACTCACATGAGCGTCAGTGTCTGCTGGGAGGCCTGCAGAATGGCTCCATGTTGAACAGCAGAATGTCTACGGCTGCCCAGAGCGGTTGGTCTTAAGAGCTTCGAGAGGATACAAATTCCACTTGCGCTTTCAACTTATGACATTTAGCCTCGCCCAGCATCAACTTACCATCAGACATGGATGTCAGTGTTTTAATTACGTGAAGCATCTGGTTGGGTTTACGATGGTGGCCCACCAGAGTCCACGTTTTGAACTCCTTTAAAAAGCACAAAATAACCCATAATAAAGTGAATTGCAAAGCACCAGTGTTTTAACAATTCTGCATATAATTACATGACTCGACGTGACTGACAGGCTGGTCATAAATTATGCAGTAGCTGCATTTCGCTGTTGCGCTTGGCTTTTTACTGGAATTCCTGATTTTCTGTTTAACAGAGCATTTAAACAGGGACATTATGCACCTCTATTTCCACTTTCTACTCGCTTCTCCGTTTTAACCCTGTTGGATTGGGAAGCTAAATGATCATTTGATCAGTGATTAAAAATTACTTTTAAAAAGCTGGTGTTTAGTATAAGCAGGTTTATGGCCTTCACTCTTTTGAGCCCATTCTTCAGTATTTCAAGGGACAAGTGCTTCTACCTCTAGTGTCTTTCTAACTTTTTTAGCAAGATTTTGCTAATTAATTCCTCTGCTTTTAGTTGATCGTGGTGCTCAGAATGTATAACAGAAATGTGTTAAACTTCAAGTAATGAGATTAATGATGTTGCTCAGACTTAAGACATGACAAAATACAAGTTTGCATTACCAATTTTGTACATAGGCCTAGTATTTCAGTTTGCTTACCCAATGTGGCTTTTTGAGTTTGACTCAAACAATACTGTTTATTATTTGCCAGTATATCATCTGTTTTAAATGTATCCACTTTTCAACATCACATTGTATTTCATGAATTGCTAAAGTTGCTAAACAAACCAAGCCAAAGGCAAAAGCCAAAGTCCTCCCTCAGTGTTATGAGGCCCATGAACCAACAAGTCCTACAGGAGCCCGTTGGCATGTGATGGGTGTCATCTACCGGCTATCTTCCCGGCCCACACCTCTCCCGTCTGGGGAGAGGCTCTCTCTCGATGACCGCCCCACCTCCTAAGGATGACACGGTATTGTTAGCGGTGGTAATACAACACTCTTGACACACTAATAATTGTCTCCGCCGTAATGTGAAACTGTCAAATCTCAGCGTCCGACTTCCCATTTCTGCCAAATCGAAAGTTGGGTCCAATTAGAATAAAAAAGTTAAACTTTGATTAATTACTGTCGGTTAGCATCATTGGCGCGGGTGAAGTGCTGCTCATGGAGCGTCCATCAATTTGCCTTCAAATGGAAGTTTTAATTTCAAAGCCTTTTCACATTTTGTGTCCTCATCAGCGAGGGAGCGTGTGCCCTCGTCCAGAAGAGTGTGTGGATATTATATCTTCACTCTGAGCTTCCGATATCATTTCCTCTGAAGGACCCACACTGGAGAAACATAATGGCCCCTTGTCTCCTCCTCTCATTCACGGATGGGCCTGATTATTCTCGTCTTTTCATCACACAAATACCACTCCTCCATTCTTCTCTTTTGTTTGGCAGTTTTTTCTTTAGCTTCGTTCTGCAATTAACTAAGCCCGTTTATTTCAACAGGAGGTCATCTGGTTGCTGGTTATGAATTCCAGGCAAAGATGGAATTACATTGATCATTCTGCAGCATGATGCGGCGGCTCCGGGCATAATTTCGAGAAAGGGCAGGCAGGCTAACTCTGACAGTAGAGCTTGTACTGTAAGGCCAACACTGTTAGTGCCTCCATTGATAATTTAAAGTGCTTGAGCCCAGTGTAAATGGCCCATAAAATGTACTCACTAATTGATGCAGTGTAAAGGGCATATAGCACTGGAGGACAGTCAGGGAGGCTAAAATAGTACCATTCTAGGTAAAATATATTCTCTGTGAACTGCTGGTTTCTGGCAAAGAAGGACAGCACTCAAAGCCTGGGCTTCAAACAGGAACAACTACAAATTGTAGGTAGCTTATCAACCTGTGGAGGCTAAATTACCTTAATTACCTATATTGCAAATACAGTCTTATAAGCACTTGAAAACCAATGGGACTCCTATTGTTTTTTAAGAAATCAATGACGTGTACAACATCAAAAGTTAAAGTCAGTGACAAAAACAAACCCATAAGAAGAAGAAATAGTTAATTTGGATGGGAAACCTTCTGAAATTAAAGTATTTGTTCACCCATGTGAGGTAAATTTAAAAAGAACATGGGCTGATAGCATTTGCAGAAAATAATTGAACACACTGCTTCTAGTAATCAATTTGTAGTGAGTTAAAGATTTGGCATTAACTTCCGTTCTGCAAATTTCTCTAACCAGTTTAAAAAAAAAATTGAAATACAAAGTAAAAACTACAAAAAGTAAGCTACTTCATTGTTTTAATGTTATTCATGGAAACCCCATTTCATTTTCATGCAATCATTTATTGATTTTATTAGTGTTGCAGACAAATGGATTGTCCAAAAAATAAAGGTCCTCTGTATTTTAGATTTTCTTTAAACATTCTTTAGGAGACTTTTTCTTCTCTAGTGTCGAGGGGCCAGTCAATCAGATGCACTTGAAATGAGTTTGACCGTTTCTTTGCCATGTCCAGCACTGCTGTGTCCAGATCCTCCGTGGGGCTGGAATGATGTTCTCTTTTCTTCCATCGTGCATAATATATCCCACAATATTAATTGGATTGAACCATCCAAAGATTTCCACACATTTGCCTCCTGGCATAGAAAATTGGGTTTCGGAGACACAAAAGGCAAAAAGGGCATAGTTTACTAGTGGAAAAACTGTAAACATCTCTCTTTCATCCCAGTCAGCGCATGTTGAAAGTGCTTCTGAGAAACAATTTATTCCTTGGTTACAATACCATAGAAGTTATTTTTTTCCAGACCCCTGCTTTGGACAGCCTTTCGAGAGTCAACCTTTCTCATTTCCATTTTGATTCAAATATTTGACGAAAGAAAAAAAAAAACCTCTGTGTCAGATATTGTGCTCCCTCTATTGGGAGCTTAAGTCAAAGTTTGTATATGAACCCGATAGTCACAGTCAATTGTGATAAGTGGCTACGGCGTTACCTTGTCAGAATCAGTGACAATGATGAATCACACGTTGATAAATTATGTTTTAACTAAATACATGTTTGACACTATATAATTCCCCCCAACAATTGTATTTATAAAAAAACAACTACTACTATTATTGCACACATACTAATATTAATGATAACACATAAATACAGCACATGAGGGATAGATAATGCAAGATAGACATTTTGGGATATGACAAACGACACCAATGTGTTTATCTTCAAACAGGGTTAGCGTTGTCCACACTGCCAATATAGCCTTCCAAAATAATCACACTAATTAATCATGTGAATATAAATTTGGATTTAATCCAGTCCAATCCAATTTTAAAATAGTATGGCACACCCATGGTCAGCTAGATGGCTCATTCTCAGCTATGGAAACAGATTTTCAATATATATTTATGCATTTTCAACGATAGATTTCTGCCTGATGTCTGTTTCATTTTGGGCTTTATCTGAATGGGATACATTGCTAGCCTCCAGTCGACAAAGCCCATACTTTGGCAACACACTTGTTTGCAGATGCAGAAAAAGTGCGTGTAGAAGAGAAGAAGAGTTCCAAGTAAAAATATGGATATGTTAAATTGAGATTTATGTTTTCACATTTTTGAGCACTGTCAAGGCTATAGCGCAATATTTCTCCCTTGGTTTTTTTGGCTGTTTTTTCTGTTGAACACATTTGACCTTACGACGGAAAAGTACACGCTCAATTGTCTACAAATTGCTTGAGAGTGAACTCTTGTATGACGCGCGGTGTTGCCTACGTTGTGCGAGGGTGAGACAAGTAGAATAAATTGAATTCTGTGAGGCATGAAAGTCAGGTGAGGTTGTGTAAAAAAGGTCAAGTGAGTGCTCTGTTATTCAGCTGTGCTGCCATGGCTGTTGTCGAACAGCTGCAAACGCCAGGATCAGAGGAAATCAATAACGAGACACACCTGGTTGTATTTACACCAGAGGCCCTCGGCTATGTCTTTTCCTATTGTTTGTGTGTGTGTGTGTGTGTGTGTGTGTGTGTGTGTGTGTGTGTGTGTGTGTGTGTGTGTGTGTGTGTTTATTTATATACATATAAATCAGAAATGAAAAAAAAAAAACCTTTTATCTGTTGACGCAAGAGGAGGAGGAGGGGTTGGGGAAGGCACATCTTTGCAAAGACAGACAGCATCATTGTTAGATTTCCATAAACCCCAAGACAGGCTTTGTGCAGAAAGACAAAGCTTGATTGATTGCCTCTAAATTTCGGGTGTCGCTGCTGTACCAGTGTTGCAGGCAGTACTGCAGGTAACCTTCACTAGGCTGGGAGCAACAATAAACACTTGTCAAGCAAGACAGAAATAATGAAGTGCCCTTTGCGGCAAGATTCTCCAGGAATCTTATTTGCAATTTCGTTGGGGCTGCATTAACACCATTCAAACACCATTGACGGAATGAGAATTATTTATCTTTTGGGGGAGATTATTGGGAATGGCTGTGTTTGTTGACATTTATGTTTGGTCTGTCTGTGTCTGTGTCTGTGAATATACGTATGTGTGTGTGTGTGTGTGTCTGTGTGTGGATGTGTGGTGTGGATGTGTCGTATCGATTATTTCATGAAAAGTGATTTGTCTTCATGTGACCCTCCCTTTGAATAGGATTAGTCCTGTGAATGTGTCTGAGAATGTAATCTCTCTCTGCCTGTCTATTAGTTTACGCTCCTCCACTGTACCGAAGAAATCTTTGTGATTCCTCCTGTTCAATATATATATATATCTTTTTTTTGGTACATGAAGGATTTTGCTGACACTTCTCCACCTTGTGCCCGATAAGAATTACATTTAAAACACCCTCCTCTGGGAGTTAATGAAGCACAGCATGTTAGGTCCTTGCTGATGGGAGAAGCAAGCTTGTCTCGCCTCAGTGTTTCTGCATAATCACCTCATTTGGGGACGTTTGTGCGTCCACAAATGTCTCGCAGCTCTGCGGCAATGAAACAGTGTCAATCTTGAGTTTTGTTAATATTACCTTAGAATCGCATTGTGTGGTTACTTTTCTGTGGGTTTATCGCTATGTGTCTGTGTGTCTGAGAGAGTGTGTGTCACTTGTGTGTGTGTGTGTGTGTTTGTGTGTGTGTGTGTGTGTGTGTCAGTGCATGCACATTAGTTGGGATCTCTCATTAAGTTCCTCTTAAAGGTTAAAAATGTAAAAACTCCCAAGGCCCCCTGACTCTTAATGGAAGCTATGTTAAGACGTGTAGGCGTTTCACTCTGAGTGCAGAGGTGTGACTTTTCAGAGGTCTCCAATTAGTGTGCCTTTCACCAGTGGCTCAATGCTGCCGTGCCACATAATGCATTATTTCCGCGTGGCTGGCTGGAGTCTGATGCCACGGCATGTCCCCACAATGGCCTTGTTAGGTGATTTACGTTGCATTTAAATGTTGTCATTTAGAAGCACGCCTTTTATCTGAGTAAGGCTGAGCACAATCAAAAGTGTTTATATCAAATCGATGCCGAAGCAACAATTATCATTGCAGTTACGGTTAAGCTTCTGCACAACATAATCAATGGGATAGATTTACAGGTTAACCAGAGCAAGCGAAACACAAAGCGAGTAGGGTTTTGTTGGCGTTGTTAAGTTATTAGAGTGGTAAGACTACAATACGATTGCATGAATAAAACATTAACATTAGTAAAGCATTATTATATTGCATTAGCATGGACGTTAATGTTAGCTGATTTGTGGAATCCAAATCCTATTAAATAATGTATACACCAATACCTTGGTTAATTAGTTAGTTAGCATAAACATTAGCTATTAAATAACTGTTAAATAACTATTATCATTAAATAATGCTTATTACTGTATCAACTGATGTTTATGAATGGTTAAGAATGTACCCTTATAGTAGGGTGTAACCATTGATGCTCCACAAAGTTACACTCTCATGTTCCTAATGCAACACAAGAGCGATGACTACAAGGTGCACACATGACGAACACACGCGAAGGACACTCAGAAGAGAGAGAGAGAGGGCTTCTCTGACGTGTCTCGCCGAGATAAGGAGGGACTCTGCCGAGGGCTGGCAGGGAGATGTGCTCCTTCCACCATGGAGCATGCCCCTCTCCTGGACTGTGAATAACGTCCACCCAGTGGGAATGATAGCGCCGGTCACTGTTCATTAATGGACCACGGACGGCCGGTGGGGATGTAGTGACGGAGGAGCGCGAGAGAGATGGATGACGTGGGCGGACATCCAGTGGCGAACCTCGACGACAACTCCAAGGAGGTGACGCTCACAACGCAGAGCTTATAGGGTAAAAGACCTGCTATTTTGCAATTGTAAAGAGAACCACTCTTTTGTGCATGGGAAATCCAGTCGTCCATCCACAAACACACACACACACACACACACACACACACACACACACACACACACACACACACACACACAGACACATACACACACGCATGCACTCACACACACACATGCATGCACACACACAAACACACACACACATACAGACACACATACAGACACACATACACACACACACACACACACGAACACACACACACACATACACACACACGCATGCACTCACACACACGCATGCATGCACACACACAAACACACACACACACACGCATGCACACACACACACGCACACACTCACACACACATACAGACACACATACACACACACACACACACACACACACACACACACACACACACACACACATACAAGACACACATACACACACACACAAACACACACACGAACACACACACACACCCTGTCGCCTGGATGCCACAGTCAGCAGCGCACACAGCAGGGGGCCGAGGTGCTATGAGTGTGGTTTAGCTCCATGAAAGTGTTGAGCATCTCTCTGAAGTGCCGGTGGGCAGTGACAGTGTGCGGACATGTGTGCTCAAATACATGACAAACCAATGTCACCGAGGTGCAAACGGGGACCCGACCTGCAATGTAACCCCTTAATAACCCCTGAGACATTGACTGTTCTTTTGGAGACACCCACGGACACACTGGACAACAAGATTAAAACACATGCAAGCATGCACACCAAAAATAACACTGCACAGTCGAGCACAATGCACACACAGAGGCAATGCTACACACGCACACACAGACACACCAGAAAAGAGATGACCAATGCACACGCACAAACACACACACACACAGACACACGCATATGCACACAAAGACATTTGAAAAAGCCACGATGCACAGGACTTTCAGCCAAAAGAACTTTCATAAGCATTTCCTTCTCAAACATGGAGAGGGAGAGAGCGATTGAGAGAGATATCCATCCACATGTGCAGACACACAAACACACACACACAGCGCACCTGTCTGGGCTTGTGTCACGCCATCCTATTGTGATGCAGCTCTCTCCCTCTCAGACGGCGGGACTGGGGCGGTGATGGAGAGACAGATGCTTGGATTCGCTCCTCCGGCAGCTGAACACCTGGGGCACTGTGTGCTGTGTATTGAGTAAAACCGGGGATCAACTTTTCACTGCGATACCGAAACGGCTTCGTTGTGCCCACTCCGGCCAGGTCGGCCTGCAGCGACCGACTGCTGCAGCAGCCAAGGGAGGAGAACAAATGATGGTCGTTGATTGCAGGGCATTGGGCAGTTAAGAGCTAAATCACTTTTCTTTTTTTTTTTGCTGCTACTTCTTTATTGCACATTAGTGTACATACTGAGAGTGTGTGTGTGTGTGTGTGTGAGAGAGAGAGAGAGAGAGAGAGAGAGAGAGAGAGAGAGAGAGAGAGAGAGAGAGAGAGAGAGAGAGAGAGATACCTTATCTGTTATGGCCTCTTTGGCTGCACTGTGACTACTGAATTTCCCCTCAGGGATGAATAAAGTGTTATCTATCTGTCTATATATATATACAAATCTATTTATATATATCGTCATCTTCGGTCACTTGCGGTTGAGTACGATCGCCGTCCGTCTCAGGGGCCTTTTGCGTGTATATTTATTTATGTAAAAAATTATGATACATAAAATACATGCAAATTTTGTCGTAATATTCCACTGAGAACCTGCCTATGGAGTGTGTGCAGGCGACGCCACACCAGTGGGATGACAACAAGATGGATAGGATAGACATACACTGGATACACACCACTACTCTTTCCAAGAACAGAAAATGCTGATGATTTGCGTCGCATATGGTTCCACACATTAGTTAAAGCGAGGGAAACCCCAGTGTCCAAAAAAATCATTCACCACAAAAGGTGAGAAGTGCACAAAGAAATACATCACATAGAACGCTAAATGGCTAGCAAATTGAAGCGTTCCTGGAGGAGCCAAATTTGAAAATATGGAACCACTTTGTGTGACCACTTTGTAAAATGTATTGAAGATTTTTCCCCTTGTTTGTGATGTTGACATTTATTCACAATACTTCTTTCCAGTAACAAATAACCATACAAAGAACTGGTGATGGGTTGTGACACACTGCCTCGTTAATTCCTTGCCAACGGTGTTCCTTGCTAATGTTACATTTTCAAGAAATCAACGGTAATCTCTAAAAGCATTTAGTGACCCTATGTGTGTAATCGCTTTCATTCACTCGTCTAATGGGCCTTTTAGGTAACCAAGTGATGTTCTAAATTGCTTTTCTGTCAGCTCTTGCTTGTTTGTGTTTTCAGGCAGCCCGAGTGCCTTGGATTACGTTGACCGGGCTCCTATAACCTTGGCTACACAAAAGGTAAACACATGTTAGAGGCATGGGGACTGAAAGGCGTCAAGTGAAGGTAAGATGAAAGATGTAAGGTAAGATGAAAGAAGGTGCTCTGAGGGTGATCTTACTAAAATAGAGTTCTTCTCTCCCAGAGTCGTCACGTTTTACCAGTTACATCTGACAGTGATTATGACGCAAACATTTCAAATGAGCGTGCAGATGTGCAACAGACTGTCTTGTTAGATTTTTTTTTTTATATCAAGATACCGGAAGAGGGTGGGGGTGGGATGTCTTCCCTGATATACTGTATATATACTCTGTGCGTATGACGGGAGTCTTCCACAAGGCTAGGCAGACCTATTTCCAAAGCTAGCGAGCTAGCCGCTTGTTCTGGATGAGTGGCTTTGAAGGGAGGCCTGAAGGATTGGATGGGTTTTTTTGGGGGGTTGGATACTTAAAAATCTAGCTTGCTCAAGCTGGTTCCTCCAAATTGCCAAACCTATATTTAATGTAATTTCCATGTCACAACCTGGATAGAAATGTTGATTATTAAGAATTTGCAGGGTGATTTTTACCAGACAGATTTTCTGGGGAATAAGAAGTCATTTCTCATTTCTTCTCTCTGAAAAAGTTGTATCCAGACGCAGGATGCTACATGATGTGTTGAGGAAAACAACAACTGAAGTTAATGTTCTTATGATCAAAGCACTGACAAACAATAACAATGAATATATGACACAAGTCATTTGTTCTAGCTTTCAATTGCACAATACTAACAGGGTAGCTTGTGGTCCCAAAACTTCCGGAAGCATGTATATATCATCCCTAAATTGGCAAAATTATTTCAACTAAAATGTTATATTTTGTTCCTTTAAACAACATCACAGTAGTCAAGGTTCACTATATGAAGCCTTGGAAATAGTAATTATCGTCCAGCCTAACATCATCCCCATCATAGATGAAGCAGAATCTCTCTTCCGCTGCACCCAGGCACATCTGTTCTCTGTCTTACACTTGCACTTGTGTGGGCGCTGATATTAAAAGGAATGTCAATGCAACATAGTTTATGTTAAGGACTCGTCAAACAACTTTTCTGTTAAAATGTTTGCATTACGATTCCTCCTTTTCTTTACAATTTACTGTATATGCTCTGTCTCTATAAAAATAACTTATCTTGATGTAGCACATGCTCTGCATACTATAATTTTTCACACTTTGTGTAGACTTTGAATAGATCGTGTTTTCATTTTGCAAATCCCAGGTGCATGTCGGCCGCAGTCTACATAGGCGTAGCATTCATGCTTCGTGATCACCAGATCCTCCAACTCCCTTTTTGCCAGTGCCTCATGTTTGGATCCGTAGCTCTTCATCAGCGTGTAGAAAAAATCACTGAACTATAAAATGAGAGAGTAATTCGAACTTGAGGTTAAGACCTGGCAGTTAGCATCTTTCCATTTCACAATGAAGACTATTAGCCTTACCACTTACTCTTCGCATTATGTTATTATCCCAACCCCTTACTCTATTGTCCAATTTCAACGCCTAAATATCTTGTTGTGACTGTTGAGAACTCGTGGGCCTATAGTCG
>JAXIVH010001534.1:17500-20528 GCA_036785325.1 Urophycis tenuis
AACGCGTCACCTAGTCGGTTTTTCGCACATTTCCAGAACAGGGGGGGGGGGGGGGGGTGACAAATAGGCAAGTGCCATTTGCGAGCGGGTGGGCTGTGATGGGATTCCTGTCAGAGCTGGCAGCTCTAATTAGAGCTGCGCTGTGGTGGGCTAAGAGGGAGCAGTGTACGCACAGCCAGGGTCAGAGGTTCAATGACTCACTCAACACACACACACACATACACACACATACACACACACACACACACACACAGACAGTCTCACACACACACACACACACACACACACACACTCACACACACACAGTCACACACACACAGATACACACACACACACAAACACACAGTCACACACACACACACACACACACACACTCACACACACACACATAGTCACACACACACAGATACACACACACACACACAAACACAGTCACACACACTCACACACACACACATAGTCACACACACACAGATACACACACACACACACAAACACACAGTCACACACACACACACACATGCACACAAACACGTAAAGTAGACATTAGCACACACGCAGGAACACTCACACAGGCACTCACACTCTGACACTCGCACACTCGAGCTCACGAGCGCGCACACACACACACACACACACGGGTCGTACTTTAATGCACACGAGGCCCTGTGACACTCTCCTCCACGCCCACACGCACACACACACTAGTCCCACAGTCCATTATTGTCCACTACATCTGTTTGGTCACAACAGGGTCCACATTCCACGCCACGGCCTCCTCCGGTTGACGCGCGGCATAGGATTCTCGGTGTGCCAACGTGCAAAAAAAAAAACACAAAAAAAACCAAACAAACCCCTATCCTCTGCATGGCATCCTAATTAAACCTGACCGGGGAGACCTCATCGCGTGACCCGCTGTTAACACGGCAGGCCTGAGCACCGGAACCTTCCGAGGGCCGCGTCCCTCCTCTCCCTCTCTCCGACCTGGCTCACAGCGGAATGTACCATTCTTTTTTTTTAATCCCCCAGACTCACCTCTCTCCCCCCCCCCCCCCCCACCCCACCCCACCCCCCCCGCAGAGTTCCACTGAGCCTCTGGCAACACATCCCGTATCAAATCTGTCTCTGTCGCTGTTATCGCAGCGCAGACCTGAAGCACTGCAGCAGCGGTGGTGGGGGCGGCGGCGGCGGCGGCGGTCGGGGGAGCCGGTTACTGTTTGTCTCGTGGTGTAATCCGCGCGCTCCTCTGTGTATGACTAAACCCTCGCCGACGTCAGCCTTGTGAGGAGCACACCTCTGCTCTCCGAGGAACACAAACCTGAACCGACATGGGCTGTGTTGCTCCATTGTTGCGTGGAGTGACACCCCCCCCCCCCCCCCCCTACACACACACACACACACACACACACACACACACACACACATGCGATGACACTGACACACGTACTCACACACACACGCACACAAACACACACGTGCACACACATCCACACACACATACACACGCACACACATACACACACACACGCACACACATACACACACACATACACACGCACACACATCCACTAACACTCATGCAAACACACACACACACATCCACACAAACACACACGCAAACACATGCACAGTCACACACATGCGATGACACTGACACACGCACACACACACACACACATACACACATCCACACACACATGCAAACACATGAACAGTCACACACATGCGATGACACTGACACACGCACACATGCACACACGCACACACACACATACACATCCACACACACACACACACGCAAACACATGCACAGTCTCATACATGCGATGACACTGACACAGGCACACACACACACAGGCACACACACACACACACACACACACACACACACACACACATGTACACACATCCACACACACACACATGAAAACACATGCACAGTCACACACATGCGATGACCCTGGCGCACACACACACACACACACACACACACAAACGTGCGCAGGCGTGGCGTGATGCATCCGATACTCATGTATACACATGCATGACAATCATACATGTGCATGCACGCGCACACACACACACACACACACACACACGCACACAGTGTGTGTCACATGTCCCTATAAATGGCAACTGGAAAAGGTCCACATGAGTCAACAGTCACGCACTGCACTGGGATTGGATCCTGAGGGACTGTGCTCAATCTGGGGGACATCACGCTATTCCTCACCCCCCCCCCCCCCCCCCCACCACCACCACCACCACCCCACCCCACGCCAACAGCTCTCTCAGCTGGGCACTCGCCCCCTGCCTGCCCCCCTTTCCTCCACAAACTGCTATCCTTTAAAGGCTGCCCCTGGCCAGGCCGGTCTACGTAGATCCAAGTTGACAGGCGAACCGGAGGGGAACAAGACCAATGACCCACACAACTCTCATCACATGCAAAAAACACGCACACACACACACACAAAAAAATGGTGGAAAATGCAGCTACTTTTTTTTGCCCTCACTCAACCCCCTTTCCTTCCCCTCCGCCGTCTCATTGATGCTGGTTGGTTTGTAGGGTTTGGTCGTGTCGAGTCCTCTCCATGTTCATCAGTCCATCCACCCGGTCCTGGTTCTTGGTTGATCATTTGAATCATGAGCAGAATTGACAGCAAGACAACATAAGTTAGTGATTATCTTTGGTCACTTGTTAGGAGTAAACATTTCTTTCGGTTTGTTCATTTCAGCGAATTTAAGCGAAGAAATGTATCCAGTCCTCTGGAATTCCAACCAGTATATTTGCTTTGGTAAATTGTTTTTCTTTTTTTTTTTTTAGTATTACAAAATGTATTGTCTTGAAATATGCTTCCCATGTTAACAGCACATCAAACAGTACTATGCGCACAAAAATAATGACAAACTTTTGTGGAGCTTTTGTAATGTCTGGCTACAAGCGCCACATAAAGTATTCATGTATTTTGTGTGACCACATTTCACCAACAAGTGAACAGCAACTTTAGCAAGTTGACCTGGTTCATAT
>JAXIVH010001535.1:0-2500 GCA_036785325.1 Urophycis tenuis
AATAAAACGTCCACTAGGAAACAGAACCTTATTCAATTCAAATGTAATTGTGTGATGATTGTGTGAGAACCTTTTGAGACCGAAGACCAGGCCGGACGTTGTTGTTTGTGGAGCCTAAAATCTTTCCAGATGAGTTGGAATGGCTGCGAGAGAGCGTCGACACAGAAGATGCAAATAGCTTTGACGTGCTAAATGTTGAGACCAGTAATTCATTCAAACAAAACTTCCCGGGGCGAGTTTTCCCGTTCAAATGGGTTCTATTGTGAATAATTACAGGAATGAAAACCTCGGGCTAGCATGGCAAGCACATCCTCAATCTCAATCAATGTCCCGCTGTCTCAATTCTGATAATATGGTTGTGATTGTGATTACAACAAAGCATTACTGCAACACATACATTTCAGTTTAGCTAATTACCTGAACACACAACGGACACACACAAACATCCCAACACACACACGCACACGCACGCACGCACACGCACACACACACACACACACACACACACACACACACACACACACACACATACACACACACACACACACACACACACACGCACACACATCTAAGAAGCTTAAGGCTTCGTCAATATGTGCTTCAAAAAGTAAACTTTTGATGTTTTATCAGTAGAATTATTATCCTTTAATACACTCCGTTAGAAGCCATGAATATGCCTGTAATGATAAGACATGGCTGAACTTGGCAATAACAAGATATGTGTTTCACTCTCAAAGCCTAACTCTATACAACCTCTATTTAAATGTAAACTTCTGTGGTGACACAAACCTACCCTGGAGGTTTTCAAGCGGTAGGCCTTTTTACTTGTAAAGCTCTTCACCAGAGGAAGCTAACAAGTCACCACCATGTCTTCTTTGTTGTCGTCTCCCCCCTCCCACACACACACATACCCACCCCCCATCTCACTTAGCATAGCAAAAAACACGGCCTGCAAATCATACCCAGCAATATGGGGTGAAGGGGATAGCATAGCTCAGTGTGAGCCGGAGTCCTACATCTGAGTTTAGAGGAGATAAGCTTGTTCATTTATATTATCCTCAAAGCCTCCGGGTCCTTTGAAAGTGGCCTTCATGCTAAGCTCGCCATAATGAGTCTGTCTCAAGTGAAAGGATGCTGGAATGGTCCGGCTTGTTTAGACGTTCAGCCACTTGGTGAAAGTATGGAAACAATATTTCGAGGGAGGAAACGACTCGGCTGTTCATAAATACGGCTGGCTTTCATGAACGTGTCTATGACAAAATAGTTTTGTGATTTGGTTTGTGTTGGCTTGTAAAGGACGATAATTATTAGTTCATTATTCATTTGAATTCATTATTATTCATCAACCTTCTGTAAATGTTTTTTTGTGTGCCCAAATAAAGATATAAAAAATACATTCTCCAAATAATGAAATGAGGTGGATTTATCACATTTGTTGTTGACAAGCTGTGAATCATTGACCAATATATTGTTTGAAGATTATTATGTAGTGATTATTACCCCCTGAATACTCAATGGCAATATAAACCACATGCCATATAACTTTGTTCATGCGTACGTAATTATAATTATGAAGTCAACATCAGACAAGCCCACTTTCACTTTTCTCTCACAGTTGACTTTGTCGACTTATTTTCATGACTCATCATAATTGCACTTCTTGGAAACAATTTAGCACTGGCCCTGTTTCAGCACCTTGTTTGATCAAACAACAATCAAAACTTGAACTATTTATGATAAAACCCCCTTTGGAGCTTTGTACAAAGATTACGCCGTAGCAGAAAATGAAAACGGCAACATGACATCCATGAACCCCACCCCCCCCCCCCCCCCCCCCCCTTACGGGACGACATTAAATCACCTTATCTTTGAACCCTCGACCAGTCACGACGGCCCTTTCAAACCCTTCCACCCGTGTAAGAATGCATGCCATCGGCGCGCTCTGTGTGCCGGGAGAAGGACCTTGTCTCGTTAAAGGCCCTCATGATTCTGAATTTAGAGCCGTGTAAAAAGGCCAGATAGGGACGCCCTCGCGCTGGCGCTAACCTTTGGCAGGAGGTCAGGTTGTAGCAGGCGGTGATCTGACGTGAGGACAGAATCCTGTCTCTGACCTCTTGGCCCCGCTGCTCAGGCCCCCCTCTGTAATTACTCTGACCCGCTGTGATTGGTTGCCATTACCTCGTCTCACTTCAAAGCACGGCGGCCATAACGTAATATTTACATCGCTCTGCAGAGCTCCAAAATACAGCTGTCGGAATATTTCCCCCCTCCAGTGAGATGCCAATCCGAGGATTTCAGGGATTTTTGTTGCGTGTTCTGTCTAGTTTTTTTTTTTTTTTTTTTTGCAGTCAGAACAGAAAAACAGACAGACAGACAGACAGACAGACAGACAGACTGAAATACTCAGGTGAACAGTGAGTTGTGTTCATATCGCACCCCAGTAGACACCTTGTCCAGTGGCATTCCCAGTGAAATATATTCCATTGAGAAGAATTGCATT
>JAXIVH010001535.1:7500-15000 GCA_036785325.1 Urophycis tenuis
AATACCCCTTATTGTTGGGTTTATAAGGGTTTAGTTAGAGGTCACAGCGTCATAACATTATCCGCACTGAACCATGGTGGAATCCTTTTGGAGCCATTTCAACACCAGCTTTACATCCTGTGCCAGCTCTTGGCTCATGTCATGGCGCGGACTTGCCATCTGACTCAGAATGGTACTGTTGGTATGCATGGCATATCACTGGCTGTGGCTCTATCGTGGAGCCAAAGGTTCAAGGGCGACCAGCACTTCTACCTGTAAATATGTTACGTCCAATTCCCCCGGGCTAACTAGCTAGCCAAAGAGAATAGCTGAGTTGTAGTCTACATTTTCAGCAAAAAGATGCTAATGAGTCATGGGGTGATTTTAATTTATCTCTGTGAATGAGTACGCCACATCCTATTCTTGCAGGCCAGCTAAAGAGGGTAGCTCACGACAATAAGAACATTTTAAGCTTAATGATGCTAATGTTGTCTGACGCCTGGATTTATCTCTATGTGTGAATTCATGCGTAGCAGAGCACGTATACTAAAGTGCTTACTAACACAGTATGCTCTTAATTCTCTGTCAGTGGACCATTGTTGTTTTGTCTGCTGTTTGTGATGCTAATGCTCGCAGCCTCACATCTCTGTATAGAGGAATCAAATTATGTTTCAAGGAAGACTTGTTAGACTGGGCGTATTTAACAAACAAATTGCAAAATTTTGCCACCATTGCCTGCTTTGATAGGGGCACAGTGTGTCACAATTCAGGCCTCCACCAAAGCCTCCCTCCCTTCCCCCTACCTGCCTAATCTTTCAGCTCGGACACCTGCTGGGATAAAGAGAGTTTGCTAATCACCTGTTCCACAACACGTCACTACAGTCTCCTGCAGACGGCGCCTCTCCTCATTGCTCTATTGCCCCGTTTCTCACCTGCCACTCGCCACATTTCTCGCCGTTGACGGCCATTGAGGGAACGCGGTGCGAGGTAATGATGCGTGTGTGTCGTACCTTCAGGTGATTTCTCACGAGGAGCCCGCGCCGCTGCACAGGGAGTCCCCCCCTTGATCTCAGTCGTTACCTGGGGAGACAAAGGCTCCTTTCATTCTTTTCTTATTCGTGGAGGAGGAGGAGGAGGCCGGCTGCGCCCCAGAGATATGGCAGCGGGTCCATTTCCTGTATCCACACCATGACTACCGGCCCCTAATGAGAACTTTTAGAAAAAGAAAAAAAAAAACGCATGAGAGCTTTTAGAAAAATGCGTGCGGTAGATTTATGCGCAATATCTATAATTGGTAGGTTTGAGGCTGATGTTGCCATAACAAATACCTCAACCTGAAATCGAAGCGTAGTTCTGAAAGGTTCGCGGTCAACTGCTTTCGGCACATTTGCGAGCGTGCGATCTTTTTCCATTTTCATTTCATTTCATTTATTCATTAACAACGACGACGCATCATTACTTCCACGGTATTCTTTTTCGCTATGCACTCGTGAATGATCTTCCGATGAGTCAGATGACAGCTTGACCCATGAGAGTTTCAACTTAACCATATGTCCTCAATTCTCTTGTCTAAACAACCTTGACTGTGCTCGTCTCTGACCTTGTCCACTAAGTATGAGCGCAGCTAGCCCGGGCCGTGGCGCAAACTGGTGCAGACATCATCCAAGAATGCTACCCAATAGATCATATGCGGGGGCTCATGCAAATGGCAGTGATCCCCTCCTATGCAAACCAGGCACTGCTGCTTATTCCCTGGCTCCTGCCGGCACTGTGCAGCGGCTCATCCATCACGTAACTGACTTAACCCTGGGCCGTGGGCTCTCTGGCAGAGTCCCTTTACACAGTGGATTGCCATTTATTTAATGAAGGGTTTATAAAACACTCTTAACGCTGTCACACAAAACCGTCCGATGAATCAGCATTGCCCTGGGGGGGAATGGACAAAAGGCTACGGAGCCACCCTTGGAAGGCAATATTGTTCAGTGTTTATGAGCAGCGTTCACTCTAGGGAGCATTTAATAATCGGCCTACTTATTTGCAGATGACATGCATGTACCTGTACTCTGAATAATGACATAATGACAAGTTGAATCTAATGTAATGGCCACCTTAACATTACGTACAATAAAGAGACGCACTCCAATGGGACCAATGTAGCCCCTCCCCCAAAAAATCGGACTTTGGATGAAAATCTAAAGTCTGATGGTGAACAAACTCAAGTCTGGATGGATGGGGTGTTTCATTTTCTTTCGCTTCAAAATTTGATTTTGGACCAATCACGTTGCAGGTGGGCAGGGGTCCGCAGACGTGCGTTGCGTTTTATGGGTCTCTTCTGGAAACCCCTCGAGAACGTCGATACGTGAACCACAGCCAATGTGATGCTGTGGCTGACCATCATCACTGACATGGCCGTGACAAGATAGGATACATTGCATAACTCTTTGTAACTTAGCACTTAGCATCTTAGGCCAGAGATGTTGTATACTAGCAATGGTTAACCTAGCAATTGGAATGCTTTAAACTTCTGGTGTTCTGGTGACTTTCTTACTGTATTAACAGCACTGAAGATAGTCAGTCAGCACTGAAAGTCACCAGAACAAGTTTCAAGCATTTCAAGATTCAAGATTCAAGAATCAAGAGACTTTCTTCATCCCGAGGGAAATTATTGTGCAACAGATCGAAACAAAGAGGGAAAAGAAATATACACAAAATAAAATATACCCTAATAACCAATAACAGCAATATAACAATAAACTAAAGTAACTTATAACCAAGTAACTAATTACCAACTAACTAAAAACCAACTAGCCTAACATTTTGTTATATTAGCTTATACTTAGTTACTCTAACTTAAGTATAAGCTAATATACCAGTACAACCTATAATAAAAAATAATAAATATATAAATATATCAATATATATATATATATATATATATATATATATATATATATATATATATATATATATATATATATATATATCACAGTGAGTATTTATGAAATGGGATGAGGTAGTTTGCCGTACCGCTACAGTAACCACATAGGTATATATAATATACAGCAATACGTATAGTTCCCATGGCAGCACAGTCAACTGAGTACTAAATAAAGTGACAAAATAGATAAAGTGAATAAAGTGAATAAAGTGACTGAAGTGACTTCTGCGGTGACGGTGCATTTAGAAGATGTGAGGTCCTCTAACGACCTGAAGTAGATGAGTTAAAGAGTCTGATGGCCACAGGAAGAAAGGACTTCCTGTGGCATTCTGTGGTACTCCGGGGTGGAATGAGTCTATTGCTGAAGGCACTGCGGTATGAGGTCAGCACCTGGTGGAGAGGGTGAGCGTTGTTGTCTAGGATACTACGCAACTTGCGCAGCATCCTCCTCTCAGACACCTCCATCAAAGAGTCCAGTTGGACCCCCAGGACGGAGCCAGCCTTCCTGACGATCCTGCTGATCTTGTTGGCATCTGCTGACCTCAGCCTGCTTCCCCAGCACGCGACCCCAAAGAAGATGGTACTGGCTACCACCGACTGGTAGAACATCTTAAGCATGGTGTTACAGACGTTGAAGGACCGGAGCCTCCTCAGGAAATAAAGTCGGCTCTGGCCCTTCTTATACACAGCCTCAGTGTTCTTGGCCCAGTCCAGTTTATTGTCCAGGTGAACACCCAGGTATTTGTAATCCTGAAAAAAAATCCTGAAGAAAAATTCACTTGCAAGGTTAACCATTGCTAGTATACAACACCTCTGACTAAGTGCCAAGTTACAAAGAGCAATTTAAAGTGGCAAATTACAACGAGCGATTAAAGTGCCAAGACGTACAACAAATAAGAGCATGAGGGGTAGGGTTATTCAGGGTTCAGGTGAACTCTGAACAAGTGGGTCTTGAGTCTCTTCCGGAAGATGGGCGGCGACTCCTTAAATGTAAATGTAAATAACTCCGCCCGTCACAACTTCTGGTTCACGGCCCGGTTCACTCTGGAGTCTCCCCCAGCCAGATGTTCGGCCGCAGCATTGTGGAACGCCTGGATCCGTGGTCTGGACCGCCGTATCGTCGCGGCGCTCACGCACAGCGCCCGTGGTCATCGCTGGGCGGTATCGATGTACCGAAACGCAACCTCGAACACTGGTTTATACAGCCCGTGACTAATGCAGTCCTGGATACTCACAGGGGGAAAAATGTCGGCCCTCTAATCCTCACTTAACTCGACCGTATATCATCCCGGCAGTGGGTGTTTCTCTGTGGCACTCAACACTTGTAGTCATTACACACACACACTCACACACACGCACACACGCACACACGCGTGCACGTGAGACCTCGTAACTGTGTCATTCAGGGGGAACCCTGGGCGAGAACATCTGCGGCGGCGGCGGCGGCGGCGGCGATGGGCACGCAGACGGCCTCAGTTGACGTCTGGGCTTGATGTCTTTCCCAACTGTCTGCGCTGCTCTGGGGCGCCGCTTGGAATTCTCACTTTGTTCGGCGCTGCGCTGAAATGCCGTAAAAAAAGAAAAGAAAAAAAAAAACGAAAACGGCTCTTCCCGACCGTGATGCCTGGCCTTTTGCCTCCGTCCTTAATTTTATTTTAGACTGGGAGGGGGGAGTGGCTGGGCCGCACCAAAGGGATCTGCTAACGTTTGGGCTCAGAGCTCTGCCCATGACTTCATTCAACACCAGGGGTTTTCCATGTTGCAAAACAACAGAAACCGAATTATCCTGATCCGCTCTTTGAACGTCTGCTGTTTGAACGCTGAGCCGCAGATAAAATGTGACATTCCAACTTAATGCACTTACCAAACTAGAACGTGTTCGAGATAACAATTAAAAACAAAAAACAAACAAACCAGAAACCGTGAGCCCTTCCGCACACGCTAACCTGGTTAACGCAGAGGACTGAGCTGAACGCAGCAGAGGGGGGTTGGCGGTGCTGTGTGGTAGTCTACGCGTGGGAGAGAGACAGAGGAGCCCAGACACGCTGGGGCCCCCGGGGGCCCTCCAGCACTGTGGCAGACAATACACACGTACCTGGAAGAAAAGGGCCAAGGCTTGTTCCCCAAGGCGTGAGACACACACTGTTACTTAAGCCTCTGCTCACCCTCACATGCACACACACACACACGCACGCACGCACGCACACACACACACACACACACACACACACACACACACACACATATGTACACATACCCACACACACACACATACCCACACCCACACACACACACACACACACACACACACACACGCACACATACCCAGACACACACACCCACCCACCCACGCACACACACACGCACGCACACACACACACACACACACACACACACACACACACACACACACACACACACACACACACACACACACACACACTCACGTAGCACTGTCTCCCAAACAGGCGGCCTCAGGCAACACAGCTTATTGCGTTTAAGTTGCTCTTAACGCGCAGCCACTTTACAAGGACATCAAAGCGTGCATTGTGTGTAGAGAGGGAAAAGGGCTGCCTTTAAACTCACCGCTGGTGTCAGGATGCGACTCTGTAGCCATGCCCCGTGTAACCGGAACTGGGCTCCCGTCACTGCTGGGCGGTGTGTGTGGTTGAGGGGTGTGTGTGTGTGTGTGTGTGTGCGTGGGTCACACCCATCAACGCTGGCACCGTTACCATGGGTGACCTCTGTGTGCCTGCGTAGAGGAGGTGGGAGGGGGCAGGGGGGCGTGTGTTGCGTGTGATCGCGGGAAGCCGAAAACGCCCACGTGTCACGCTTCCTTCCTTCCACGCTCTCTCTCTCCCGGTGACGCTGGTCGCTCGCAAAACATGCTCAGTCAGCCCCCCTCGGACATGTGACCTTGTTTTACCCATCGCACCCCGAGCCAGATGTGTAATCCTTGATCCTTTGCGTACGTATGTGGTGATGGACCGTTTAGTGGGGAGCGATGCCAGTGGCCTCTCAGTGGTGTTAACGCCGCTTCATTCGTTGTTCAGATGAAAATAGGTTTGAGGGCTAACACCCTGGTGGAATTAAATAAAGTAATGATCTAATCCCAATTGCTGGCTAAAATAAGCTCAATAAATGTCACATGACATTACTTGTTGCATAAGTAGCGCTGTAGCGATGTTGTCATGCAGTTTGTCACCGCAATGGTATGTTTGTTCAGGACTTAAGCCACTTGCTGGGAGTCAAAGACAATAGAACTGTCTCGAGGAATCACTGTTGAGTAGGTTGCAGGCTGCTGGGGGTTTTATTTCTTGAGTGGGATGGGTCGAGTGTTACAGCCATGATGGGAGAGGAAGGGAGGAGGAACCACTTCCTGCCGCACCGATAACTGATAGCGACAAACGTAGACAGTTTTTCGGGAATGGTCCCGCGAGAGGATTCTACGTGACCTTACTGCCATGGTAACTGACAGCTTCAAAACACCTCCACCACATGGAAACGTATGCATCGGATCTTTCCATGTAGAGTCGGCGCTGTGTTGTTAGCAAGTTAATAGCTTGCAAGCGTTCGCGTACATTTTCCACCTCAATGTCCGTGATTACTTTGCATCAATCGCAGTTCAGTCTCATTATATCTAACATCCCTCACTCGATGTTAATGCAACCTGTTGAATACCGTGGAATGAATGTTTTGGCACTTGCGTAGGACACCGTGCACGGTATCTCCTCTCATCATTAATCATTAAAGATGACTTGTCAGACGGTACTTATCAGCCTTTGTTCACCGGTGTCTGTTGTCACATTTTTACACGCAATCCAAATAGGTTGAGCTGGTTCGCCGACTTTGCTTCAGTAACCGCTTTCGAGAACACTTGTGTCGACACCGGCCCCGTCTTGCTCAATCCGTCGTGGCGGTGTGACTGAAGAGAGGCGCGGTCAACGCTACTCTGAGCATTAACGACTAAATAAAGGTCTTGACCCCCACCGCTGACCAATGGGACGACGGGAACAGGAAGACCCGGTGATTAACAGCTGCTCTGCCAACCCAAAAGCGTTTTCAGCGATTTCCCAAGGAAGGACGAGAAGACAAAAGCCACCCACGAGCCAGGATGTGGTTTGATCATTGGCGTTGCCCAATCGGTACTTCCTGTATGAGCCATACTCCCGTGCACAGTGCCTCATAACAGTACTATGAACAGCTCGGTGTGTCAGGCCTCTGTTCAGCCCTGCTTCTCCGTGTTGCATGAGCAGAGCAGAGTATAGCCCATGCTCCCCCAATGAAACAACAGGTAACACCCCACCGATCTGACGCTATAATGATCGCTCAAACCCTGGCGTCTCCCTGTAGGCATCCCTGGAGATGAACTAACATCAAGAGGCTCATTAACCATGCGTCTCACGGCATCTCGCGGTGGACGACAGAGTCTGCCAAAACGAGTACGTAGCGATCTTCAAGTGAAACCCATTAGTGCACGCGACCGCGTTGGTGGACGTCGCTATAAGCTGTTTTTCAGTAATGTCAGTGGAGGACTGTGAGCGTATAGCGTGAGCGGGCAGATGGCGCGGAGGGTCAAACTA
>JAXIVH010001535.1:17500-20514 GCA_036785325.1 Urophycis tenuis
TGCACGGCATCACAGGCCAGGAACCGGTTTGAGAAATCTATTTTTGGGCTGTATGTCTCATCCAAGGATTTCAGTCAACGGAAAAAGGGGTGGAAAAAAAGACATGTCCTGACAGAACGCACCTTTAATTGGTGATTTATTTATTTCTTTATTAAGCAATCATCCGGGTTAGGAATGTCACCTGGGTTAAGTATACTCTCTGGGTTGAGAATACTGTCTGGATTCGGAAAACTGTCCAGGTTAGGAATATCATCTGGGTTAGGAATATCATCAGGTTAGGAATATCATCCGGTTAGGAATACTGTCCGGTTTGGGAATATTGTCTGGGTTTGGAATGTGATAGGATTCAGATGGATGGCCCTTCTGTTCACCTTCACACAGAAACTTTTCTTTCTATTTCTCTCTTTCATTCTTCTGCACCCCCTCTCTCTCTTTTGTCATCTCTCCATTTATTGCTCTCTCTCTCTTTCTCCATCTCTTTTTCCCTGTTGGTCTCACTCTCTTAGCATCACTCCCTCCTTCTCTCTCTCTCTCTCTCTCTCTCTCTCTCTCTCTCTCAACATCTCCCATTACTCGCTTCGCCCCCCTACAGCTCTCTCTCTCTGTCTCTCTTTCACTCATATTCTCTGTCTGTCATTCTCCATCCCTCCCCCATCTTGCTCTCATCATCACTCCCCCCCCTCCCTTGCTCGCCATCTATGTCAATATCTCTCTCTGTCACTCTCTTCACTCTCTCCATCCCCCTCCCTCTCTCTACAGTTCTCTCCATCTCTCCTGCTCTCTCTGTCTATTGCTCACCATCATTCTCCCTCCATCTCAATCTCCATCTCTCTCTCCATCTATGTCTCTCTCTCCATCTCCATCTCTCGCTCTCCCTCCCTCTCTCTCTCTCTCTCTCTCTCTCAGCTGAATAGTTAACTCATCCCTCAAGAGGAAGCAGACGTCCTGCCTTCCTATTCCACTCCTGCCAAGTTGTTTTTAAAGAGAGAGTGCAGGAGACATAGAGAGAGAGAGTGAGGGAGAGAGAGGGAGAGAGCAGGCGAGAGAGAGAGAGAGAGAGAGAGAGAGAGAGGGAGAGAGAGAGAGAGAGAGAGAGAGAGAGAGAGAGAGAGAGAGAGAGAGAGAGAGAGTTCATGGTCAAAACCTCCATCAGGGCTTCATATGGAGGACAACTTTAGAGAGACAGCTCCTTTTGACCTGATGGATACAGTCTACATACCCCCCCCCCCCCCCCCCCTCCCCACACCTCTCTGTCTCCAGCTGTAAACGTCTCAGACAGGCTTTCTAGTGGAAGCCAGACCCAGGTAATTTCAAGGGCAGCAGATTGAATGAGGAGCAGATAATTCAAGTGAGAGGATACCGTTGAATGGAATGTGATTTAAAAAAGGAGGAAGTTTAATTTTCTCAGCTTCAGAAAGTCTCCGTGGGTAGGTAGATACTGAAGGACTTTGGAAGTGGTCAATCAGTGCTTGAATGGCGATGCAAATTAACCATTTTAACAAGACTTTTTCTTAATGGTGTCAAGTGAATGACATTTCCCCCCGGCGTATTCAAATCCCTCAGAAAAACATGACGAGATAACGCTTTTAATTTGTATAAGCTGAAAGGAAATTCGGTAATAATGTCATATTCTGCAGTAGACCTCATAGACTGAAATATAACAAAGAATCAACAAGAAAGGAGTTGAAGAATGTGTTTTTATCTCCACACTTTTACAACTTAATGTGTCTTAATTTGACAATCGTTTCCTTTGATTAAATCTGAATAAAGTTCATACTAATAATTGGATTCAAACCAAAGTTAAATTAAGAAAATTATATGTATGATGATGATAATCATAATGACAATAAAATACATGACGATGATTATGCAAAAAAAGAACTTGAAAGTTATATCATTATTATCATATTAATAACAACAACGTAGATTACTCCCACCCCCCATAACACCTTAGCCAGGCTACACAGCTCGAACGGGCTGCTTAGTGTTACATTCGCTCTAGTGTGTTCAGGCGGACTCCATCGCCCGAGAACATCTTTGCTGACGGATTTCACAGAATTACCTTGTAGTCAGTCTTCCTCTGGCCCCGCAGAGCTCCTCCGTCTCTTATAGGCGGGATGAATGGGCGGCGTCCACCGTGTCTACCGCCCGCCCCGTGGGTGTGTTTAAGGCGAATGTCCGCATCCACCTGCTCGGGTGCCGCTCTGCCTTCAGTCTGGAGCGCTGAACTTTCCGGAGAGCCTCGTACAGCGTGCCGCTGGACCACTTTCACCTCACCATAAGGAATATTTGTTGTTTCTCCCTTATTTTTGGAAGCGCAGTTACGTTGACCATGACATTGTTTTCCCCCTAAACTCTTGCTCTGAATTGAACAAGATTTTTTTTTTTTTGTTAACATTTTTGTTGTTGTTGCATTGGAGTGTTTTGTCTTTGTATTGTTAACTGTTCTCTGAGAGCCGTATTACGCACGTTGCGCTCAGGTGAGACGGCTGGCGCCTTCGGACTGTCCACAATACAGCGCCGGGATTTTATGTTTCGATCATCAGGGAGACGAAAGCAGACGATCTGATTTGGAATTGGGGTTATTCGATGACTTACGATATTGGATTTCAAGTTGTTTTCGGAGAGCTGTACTAACAACCAGGTTAGTTGAATAACTTTTTTCCCCCCCCTACATTGTGGTGATGCTCGTCATGTTGAATGTACCGATGGTTGATACACATGTCATCGTTAATTAGCTCTACGCACAGACAATCATGTGGTGATTTACTTTGAATTATAGTGCCGAATGTGTTATCTAAAATTATCAATATGAAATGCTACAACCGTTAGGCCTACATGTAGTTTATTCATTATTATTTCAGGAATATGTTGTATCGTGTCTTTTTTTCCCCTTCTAATTATAAGATACTAAAATGATATTCCCACATTTGTATTTGTCACCGCGTCCCTTCCAAACACAATATCCAGACCGCAACGCACACTCCGGGCCACGGTCTGTCCTGCGCGTCGCT
>JAXIVH010001536.1:7500-20469 GCA_036785325.1 Urophycis tenuis
ATATTTATTTAACACAACATGGACGTTATTCTCAAACCTACCTGTAATCAACTGAAGATGACTATCATTCATGATATTCATTTGGAGACATTTTTCCATGACACTATTTTTATTACAACATTCTAATTGTGTGATTTGGGCATGCAATGGAAAAAATACCACATTAGGCAGTCAGTCACATTCATTGAACTTTTGAACTAACTTAAGCATGTTGAGTAGCCAAAACAAACGGGTAATTGGCATCCCTGGTGACTGTTGGTAGGAAACAACACTGCCAACTGCACATCGTGTCAGGAAGAGGTCGTGCAAGAGACTCGGAGACTGTGCACTATAAAACAGATAGTGAGGAGTGACATTAATTGGTGCACTTAACGTTTCTGATTAAGCTCTTCAAAGTTAATAGGAGGTGGATGATGATTTAATACATTACTGTTAACAATTTAAGCACATATAGCGTTAATCACTGGACTTGATGAAGGCATGGCATCGTGGTATTTCTATTGGTCAAAATTCACAACTGTGAGTTATCCAGAACTAATGATCAATGAATGGAAGATGACTAAAATGTGTCAGTGTTTCTCTGAAATGTGCTCGTTAAAAGACCCGGCACCCAAACAGCAATTTGGGTGCCGCTCATGAAATACTAACTGAGACCAAGCTCTCTGAGGCTTGCCTTGATTCCTCCCCTCCAAAAAAAAAAGCAGAGTCAAAAGCAGGGCTGCTCGATCTGGGATTCACACCCCAAACATGGCAACCCCCACTCATTCACACATTATTTTATAAAACGTAAGGAATATTACTCAATATTACTCACTCACTTACAGCTGGACAAATACATTTCAAAGCCCTTCTGTCACAAAGACGTAAGAGCTTGTATATACAGTATATATACTGTATATATATACAGTATGTTGATGTTGTTGTTGAAGTTGAGAATCGTCTAATATTTGGAGAATTACTTTAGAAGCATACAACATTGTTTTCTTGTCTTCGTTTGTAAAACTAGATGCCAGACAAAGTATGCCAGGAAGACAAAAAACACTCAAATGCACACATCCCCATCTACAGGTGCATGCTACAGCTTAGAGTGGGCCCCAAAAAACAAGCCTGACCAGACTCAAGCCTGGGTAGGTTCTGTCTGGCAATGATGGGCGGGATCTTACTGAAAAGCCCACTACCACCATACTGGCATCCTCACAAAGTGAGTATGGTGCCATGGGCAGTGAGAACACTGACACTTATGACACAAATTGAATGACCAAAAGATAATGGACAAAAGGAACCAACAATCACACTTTATGGATTACAGAAAATGTTGAATGGCAGAAGTCTGTTCAGAGTTACGCCCGGGACCATGAATTGCGCAACACAGAAGCAAAAGTGTATTTTTTTTTAATTATTTATCACACCACACCTCCTAAAAGAAGTACGATACAGATATCATTCTGAATACCAAATAGCTTAGTCCTCACCCTATATATATATATATACTGTACTCCATTTCTCAGGCCCGGGCCTGAGAAATGGAGAGGACATTCTGAATGTCTCGGGTTCGGGCAAGGAACCAACCAACCCCCTAGTGTATGACATGGACACATCCACATTTCAGATCAGCTTTGGTAAAAATTGGACAACACTCCACGAGATCCACAATGTGGACACACACAAGTACAAAAAGTGCAAAATACTTGTGGTACATTGTACTGTATGTGAATTGTTTTCGGTCGGTTAGGCCAGTTAGGCCAGTCCAACTAAAAGAAATAGGAAAGGGAGATATAAAGTGTGGATATATTTGGATATACAGTATATATATATATATATATATATATATATATATATATATATATATATATATATATATGATAGCTATATAAGTAAAAGGTATAGGTGTACTATCTGTAATCTTATGATGTGTTTGCGTTTGTGTAAGGGTTAGCCTTGTTGATCACGTCTATTGATAAGTTGTTCTTTTCTGCAACTCATTGTGCTTTCGCTGGTCGGTCAAACGCGTTTTAACCCCTGCCTTACCTCATCAGTCAATTCCGACCCGCTACGGATGGAGACCTTTTCACGACAATTAAACGGCCATATATTCCCTGACGGAAACCAAAACAATACACGCAGGCCTTCGGCGATCAGAGGAACCTTGTCAAGCCCACGCGCGTTAGCACTGTAATACAAGAATATCAAAGCACCGACACTTAACCTGTCAAACGCCGCGAGGCGGAGTGGCCCCGGAAGCCAATTTGAATAATTGGATCCTTTTAATAGCTCGGGTGAGGTGCGGACAGCCGCCGCGTTCCTGTCCTTCTTCCCGGTGATTTCAGTCGATCAGGAGGGCACGGCGAAGCAAAACATAAAGCGAGCGGAAGTGCTCGGGGGTTGTGGAGGAGAAATGAGCCGATGGTACAGGGCAAAGGTCGCTTATTAATTCCTTCAACCCCCCCGCGGACACGAGAAAACTGCCAGAGCCCTTGAGCAGCGTTGCATGCATTTGTTCTCACCTTTCCCGAGAAAAAACGCTGGCCTGTCATCTCGCATCTGGATGGGATGGGCTTTTTTTATACTCGGTTTTTGTGTTCATCCGTCAAGCCGCTCATCGCAAGGCCAACGCCTCCTATGTGAGACTATTGTGATTGTATTACTATCAGAAATAAACAATATACGTTTAGTGTTCATCGAAACAAGCTCTTCTTTTTTTTCTTTTTTTTTTTTTTTTTTCAGCACTGTATCATGTGTAATTATTGGGCGGGCTAAAAATGCCCCATCATATTTTACCAACATATTCATCTCTTTTAACAAGCAAGAGACGGTAAAAAATAGCAAGAGAGAGAGAGAGAGAGAGAGTAAGAACTGATAAATGGGATGCCCAAAGCATTCACATTGCCTAATTATCTCTCAATCCCTCACTGCCCCCCCCACCTCACCCCCCGATGGGACGGTGGACTATTATAATTAGATTATAATTACTTATCAGCTCCATTCATCTTGCCAGCGTTAGAACCGTTAGCGGAAGCCTCACGTTGAAGTCTGTGTTCAACTTTGTTCGCGGACAACAGAGCTCAAAGGACGCTGGGTTTGCTTTGGCCTAGCTACCCCATCAGCGTTAGGCTCCGCTAACGGTTTGCTTTGGCCTAGCTAACCCACCGATGTGAGGCTCCGCTAACCTTTTGCTCTGGCCTAGCTAACCCACCACCAGGCGTCTCGCTCAGGAGTCGGGAGTTTGTGGAAGTTTAGGGAGGAAAACAGAAACCCTGCAAAAATACTTTACAAAATGTCTCATCACAAAGAGCAACCTGATCCTGCAATGTTTGGTTGGTTTTGGTTGGTAACACTTTACAATAAGGGTACACTGATTATCGATTCATTATCATTAGTAAAGCATTGACTAACACGTAGTTAACAGTTTACGGTTGCTTACTTATGGTGTTCACTAATATTGTTCATGTTAACTAAGGTATTCATTTTTATGTTATCTACTGTTAGTTAATTATTACTACTGCATCAACTGATGTTTATGAATGGTTATTGTAGGTCTCGATTACACAGAAACCCATGAGGCACACCACACTGCCCTATGCCTTATGCTGAGGCCTAGAAAAAGGCACAACAGAATTTCATACAAATCCGATTTCAGACAAACAATCTCTGATCTCTGATGGCAGATGAGCTGCGAGCCAGTTGAAGACCTGACCCTGACCAGGGCGGCCATCTTTCTTTAGCTTTCTTGTTGTTCCGACCAATCATGTTGCTGTGGAAGTGGGAATCTGCAAGCACAAAATTGGCCATTAGCAATAACAGCCACAGCCAGCAACAGTAAAAAGCTAATGTGAGTAAAGCATTCAAATCAACATTGCCTAGAATGGCCATTGTACAAATACGTTTATTAAAATTCCCCTAAAAATGAGGCGCTTCAGGCAGAAACATGCGAGGCTCTCAGCAATGCGAATGCAGTGAGCAAAACACTTTTGATGAACATTGACAAACTAGTTGTTAAAAACTAGTTCTTAAACAGCAGTTGGGCGAAAGTATAAAATGCTAATATCATGTATAATATATGCATATTGCCAGTATTATTATTTGTAGTTGTTTTTAATATTGTATTCTTGAATTTGCAGAACTAATTTGTGATTCTGTTGTGAGCACACAACAATAGGCAATCGTTTTCTTTAGGAATTCTTTGTGATTCTGTGCTTTCGAGTGCGATGGCGTTAGCTTGTTGTAACATATTAGGCAGGTTGATTTGTCAACATATTTGCTTCCCCTTAAGTACATAAATATCACTTTAGCTGAGGGGAACAGTGAGTCTTCTAAAGGAACACAAATGTCCTTTGTGAACCGTAGCAAATGCTCCTCTTGTACTGTTGCTGTGTGAAGTGTCACAAATCATACTTTAGATTAACGTTTAGAATCTGATGACAGTTGAGCACAACTCTGCAATAACGGGCCGTTTCCTCGTCGACTGCTTCAGCTATTTGCTTCGACCAATCATCTTCCTTGGGGCGGGGATGAGTAGGTGTGTGTTTGTCTGGACTGAACCAACCTGACCCGAACGACCTCAAACCTAAAATGGCTGACCGTCAATTGGAAGCGGCTAAAAGAAACTCAGTCATAAAGGCGGTTAGGTCAGGGTTAGGTCATCGCGGTCTTTCGAAAAAGAAAAGAAACAAAATGGCCATGAGAGAAAAAGTCAAGACGTAAAACCTGCCGTTGCCGATCCTACTGCGCCGTCCCACGCAAACTAAACTGTTCTGACAGTCGGCGGGAAGAACACGTCCTGTCCAGACGCTAGCCGTCCTCAGACAAAGTGTCTGTGAAGCTTTACGATATGGCCCGTATAGCAGACTCGGCCGTCGTTGAAGTACGTCTGTCCAAATCGACTTCTGAAGCCTCCATCCTTGTCACTCAGGAATGAACAAATGAGGAAACACAGTGTAGCTCCGCCCCCTCACACTCGTTGGTTTCCTGCGCAGGTGTTGTGCAGTCTCGCCCCAGAGGTCAGGCTATGACATCGCCCAACATCTGGATCTGAGATTATGCGGTGGCAATATATACAATTGATATGGTCCATTACTATGAATGATATAATTAATTAGAAATCTCCTAATATAGAAGAATCCATGCCTGGCACATGTTAATGAAAGCGTGGGTGTGTGTGCATGTGTGTGTGTGTGCGTGTGTGCGTGTGTGTGTGTGTGTGTGTGTGCATGTGTGTGTGTGTGTGTGTGTGTGTGTGTGTGTGTGCGTGTGCCTCTCTCTGTGTGTCTTTTGAATCCTTCTTCGCAGTTAGTGAGTGAACTGCAACTCTCTGAAACGCAGCTCATATATCCACACAAACACGCAATACTTCCAATTAAAAATCAAGCATCAGATGTGCAAATAGTAAAAAAAAAAAAAAAAGTCTGTTTCTGCGCTCTGAAAAAAAGAGACCATGAGTTATGGCTTATTTTCTTCTGTCCACTTTTTGTTAATATGACTCACCACAGAGAGAGAGAGAGAGAGAGAGAGAGAGAGAGAGAGAGAGAGAGAGAGAGAGAGAGAGAGAGAGAGTCTGAGGGGTCCGCCCACACTGAAAATGAGACATTTTCATGCTCAAGTAAACGTTTACATAATTGATCAGGTGAGCCTCGGGCCATATCATTGGTAGTGACAGTTCTTAACATGAGGAGGTTAGCGGGGCGGCGCATGCATTTAGGGCACTAAATCGCTCTACAGCTATTCATTTGAGGCGGCTTCTACTCCTTGACCCGGGTTGGTGAGGCTGCTCAGACCACAGGAGGGTTTATGACAGCCGAATCGGAGGAGGTAAATCCCCACCTGTGTCCCCTCCCCCCCCCCCCCCCCCCCCGTCCCCGTCCCCCCACACCAAACTGAACACAGCTGAAGGCAGAGATTTGGACTGAAGGAAGAATTCTCTTGTATTCTTATGCAATCCTTTTGCTCTGGATGGCGGGAATTACGTGGTTTAAAGTGAGCAAGTGATGAGTGAACTAACTCACCACTAAACAGATCTAGTGATCTAATTCTAACTCAACACTACACAGATCTAGTGATCTAACTCTAACTCACAACTATACAGATCTGGGAATCTAACTCTAACTCACAACTACACACATATAGTGATCTGACCCTAACTCACAACTATACAGATCTAATGATCTAACTCTAACTCACAACAGATCTAGTGATCTAACTCTAACTCAGCTATACAGATCTGATGATCTAACTCTAACTCACAACAGATCTAGTGATCTAACTCTAACTCACAGCTATACAGATCTACTGATCTAACTCTAACCCCACTGTACAGATTACAGATCTAATGATCTAACTCTAACCCAGATGAAAGATTCTGGATATGAACCACACTCTCGGCGCTCCCATATTCGAGCAAAGAACTAAAAGATAAATAAAAGATAATAAAAGTCACAAAAACCCTTATCGCTATCGCATTCTCAATCACAACCCAAACAGACAATAATTGGCACTTGAATCTGCAATAAAAGGAGTAGCGACCACGCGATGAGGGCTACTGGAGAGCCATCTTCTTGTATCATCGTGTGCCATCGGCCCATGTGTCTTGAGCAGCTGGCTGGCATATCATTGCACAAACACTATGGAGAAAAGAGATGAACAAAAGTACCAACGATACAGCCACATTACAGTCACCGTCGCACGGCCCTGAAAACCGTTTGGATAAACACGGCGCTTTCTTTGAGTGACAAGAGACTTTGCATTGGGTCATAATCATATGTATTACACTGCGTTGTTGTAAATGCCAATGTAAACATGCAAACAGTGGCACTTTTAGATGTTTTTTTTTTTAACCTTTTCTTTTTCTTTTTTCCTTAAACTGCTCATCTTTTTTGTTTTTAACCTGTAGCGCTTTGACATCTGATGAAATTTGCATTATAAATAAAATGTATTATTGTTATTATTATTATTATTATTATTATTATTATTATTATTACCTGTTCAAAGAGACATCCCCATCAAAAAACTAGCATTGCACACACACACACACACACACACACCCCCACACCCCCACACACGCAAACACGCACGCACACACACACACGCAGTCACGTAGATATATTACCGCACACACGCATACTGTACACAGATATATTGACAGTGTGGATAATATTGAACTTATAATAGTCGTTCGTGTCAGAATGACGAGCGGACTTGACAGCTAATTAGTGTGGACAGCTGTCAGAGCTCTAATGTTACAGACTCAAACGTTTTAATACTATGGTTGTATTTACGCCTTCATTGTTGCCTTTGTTCTCTCATGGGGATTATTGGGTTGCCGAGGACCTCGCCGCCATCCCAGCGATCCACAGGCGCGTGAGAAAGAGAGAACATCAGATTTCCCCTGTCCCGCGGTGAATGTGACCACATTAATTATAGATCTCGCTGTGCTAGTTACATTCTCTTTCTTTTTTTTCCCCCTGGCATATTTTTAGCATATGAGAGTGGCTGATTCTCCGCTTTAATCAAGACGACAGGTGTCAGTGCAGCTCGGCGTGAAGCGAGACACCCCAGGCCTCCTTTAAGTTGTCAGACGCTGACAGAGAGAGAGAGAGAGAGAGAGACAGACAGACAGACAGACAGAGTGAGACAGACAGAGAGAGGGAGAGAGAGAGACAGACAGACAGACAGACAGACAGACAGACAGACAGAGAGAGACAGACAGAGAGAGAGAGACAGACAGACAGACAGACAGACAGACAGACAGACAGACAGACAGACAGAGACAGACAGAGAGAGAGAGACAGAGAGAGAGTGAGAGAGAGAGAGACAGAGAGAGAGACAGAGTGAGAGAGACAGAGAGAGACAGAGATAGAGACAGCCAGAGAGAGAGAGAGATACAGACAGACAGAGAGTGAGAGAGAGAAAGAGACAGAGAGAGAGACAGACAGAGAGACAGAGAGAGACAGACAGAGAGAGACAGCCAGAGAGAGAGAGAGAGAGAGAGAGAGAGACAGACAGACAGAGAGAGACAGCCAGAGAGAGAGAGAGAGAGAGACAGACAGACAGAGAGAGAGACTGAGAGAGAGAGAGAGAGAGAGAGAGAGTTGAGGACATGGGGGGTGGGAGAGGGTGGGTTAAGGTAGACATGACATTGGCCCGATTCTCCATCAGGTACAGAGTAGATCGCCAGGCCCGTGACTGACTGATGACTGAATGATGACACACTGAAGGCACACGTGTGCTTCTCCTGGAGGACATCAAGGGGCTTCCCTCTCCATGTCAAGCCGTCCCTGTTCCATGTCCGAGATGCACACTGTTGACAACCAACGGGGGAAAAAAAAAAAATCTTCATCCGTGCATAAGTGGCTACACATAAAGCTGTCACAGCCGAGGCCGTCGGGAAGAGAGATGTGAGATGTTAATAGGGAGACCTTATTGTCAACAGGTTAATTAGACAGGATTTTCTTCTTCAGTTTTTCGTATTATTGAGATGTGCTTTTTTATTCCACAAATTAAAGAAGAGACAAAAAAAAAAAAAAAAGTTCCCTAATTGCCGCCTGTCTTCGTTGTAAAATCTGTAAATCACACATCTAACGTGAGATTACAGCGAGATAAAACCTGAGGCAGAAACGGCGGAGAGAGACGCTCTCTCCATTTCACACTGTTCCTCTGTCTTGCCTACAGTTCTATTTAAAGGAAGTTACATCAAACACCCGATGCCTGGAAACAGAAGCACAAAAAAAGGCGAATTACATTTTTTTTCCTTTTTATGATTTTTTTTGTCGAAACAAGTTGCACAAGTTAAAGTTGTATTGCGTAACATTCCCGGGAGTAAAATATAAAAAGAATGAACTTGACCTGCGTTGTGTATTGTGTTGTTTTGTGTAACGACATTATCCCAGTCGTTTCAGACAGCGTTCAAACCCAGAGAAATCGCTCCCTTTTACCCCCTCACCTCTGGGGAATCTCGTGGAGACCCTAACCCAGTAGAGGCCTAATTTATTGATTATTATATTTCAACATTGACCTCGCTCACTCAGATGTGCTACTTTGACAAGTGGCTCAAGCTAGTGCAGTGTTTACCACGCATAGCCTTAAAGAAAAAAAAAGAAAAAATACTAATAATGTATTCGTCCGAGGGAACGGCTCCTTCGGCCGCGATCGATTGTGTTTCCCATACATTGACTGTGTTTTTAAATGGATGAAATTGTATTTCTTTGTAGAGCTACGTGCAACACATTGATTCTCTCTCTCTCTCTCTCTCTCTCTCTCTCTCCCTCTCTCTCTCTCTCTCTCGCGCGCCAACACAGTGTGGACTGTCTGTGAATCGCCCCTCCTCTTCGTCCACAGTCTGGATCAAAACACACGCGGGATGAAGGATTGTTGTTGGCTTTTCCCCGCAGAGAGCTCGGCCCAGCCCGAATTCATTAATAGAATCAATCCGAGGTTCACGAGAGACGCTGGAAATACCAAAAAACTTTTGAATACGCGGTTGAAATCTCAACCAGTGCTCATGTGCTGGTTTTTTTTGTGGGGCGTGAAAAAAGTGTGCGACTGCTTCGGGCAAAACATACAATACATACACACGGCCATGTATGGAACGTCAGCTTGATCTGTATTGTAGACAGTCTATGTTGGATTAATCTATATTAGTCAGAGATGTTGTCTACTAGCAATGGTTAACCTAGCAATTGAAATGCTTGAAACTTGTTCTGGTGACTTTCTTACTGTATTAGCAGCAATGGAATGATTCACCTTCTTCTGACAAATGTACTTTCTGTAAGTCGCTGTGGATAAAAGTGTCCGCTGAATGCCTTCAATGTAAATGTAAATGTATATTGTATGCCATCTGTTCCATTAGCCGGACAGTTCTCTGCCTGCATATTCCTGCTGAAGAGAGAGAGAGAGAGAGAGAGAGAGAGAGAGAGAGAGAGAGAGAGAGAGAGAGAGAGAACACACTCCTCACCAGAGATTTGAATCCATCGGGAACATTTTGCAGCATCTCCGGTTTAATTGCGTTTCACTTGGGTTATTGTGTAGGGCAGGGTAGGGTATATAATTCACCTCTTGTGTAGACGTATCGACCAAACGTTGGCTCTGTAGAGAGCGCTGACAGTCCTCCGGGCAGGTAAACACCGCTAGACACACGAGACTCACATCTCCAGTTACCTTCAGCGTGTCTGTTGAATGTAAAATATCTCTCCAACGGTCAACGCCCACCCATCCTCATCAGCGACCACATGTTGAATCCTTATTCTGCGAGGCACGCGGCGAGCAGAGCTCGATTTGAGCCGGAACACGCCGGAACGTGTTCCGCCACCTCCTGACGTCGGATCCGGAACCTTTTTTTTGTATTGGATCCGCCACCTCCCCGTGTCACTATGAAAAATGAATCCCCAAAATGAAAAAAAAAAAAAAAAAAAAAATGCACCGATGCATGGGTTCATGCAGTTTTTGCGCAAGTTTAAAATGTTTCCGTGTAATTTGTCAGCTGTGATCAAATGCCTTTGATTGTTTCTCAAATATGATGTTCAAAATCCCAATACCCCCCCCCCCCCCCCCCCCCCACCGCTGTGGCTTCCTTAGCCCACCCAAAAGTGTGAATATAACCTTAGGTTAAATATATGTTGTTGTTTTTTTTGTTCTATTACCTCTAACCCCCGTACTGAGCTGCCAGATCCCCGCCTCTGCGTTCCAGGACCTCCCTCTTCAGGAATTAAGCACTAGCGGTAAGGTGTTGGCGACGATGCTGTTACGAGGTCATGAGCTCAACATGCTCATGATGTTATCTTTAGTGTGATTGTTTTGTCAGATAACAGCGTTTGGCTACCTGCCAATAGCATCCCCCACATCAGATCATCACATCATGGCGTCGCATTACAGCTGTTTGGGTAGCCGACTCTGTCTAACGGTCAGTTAGCAAGGTCACGTTTACGTGACTTTCGGTAATTTCATTGCAACGAAAAAGGCCATAACGTGGCCAAACGGATCCAACTTTAATACAGGAACAGGAGGCTGGAGAAGACAACAACTCCCATCATCCCACGGTACTTCACAACGACATCAAACTCCAAATTCCATAATGTACATTTAAGGGCAACCTTTAACTTTAATATAGTAGTGGGAATTATTATAATTTTTTTAATGACTGATATTACATTGATATGGAAGAAGTATACCTATATATTGTAAAGGTAACATAAATAAGATCATAAAGCCATACAGTATATGATATAGGTGTCCGGTGATGGACAGAGGTTCTGAAATAACCTTGCAGATACCCTGCGAGCTCTGATTAGTGTCCCTGTTATTGGAGAAATGGCCGACCCCTGAGGCTTTTGATCTCGATGCTTTCCCATCTGTCGTAGGACTGTGGGTAATAATAAAATAAAAAAACAACCACAATTTTCTTTGCTTTTTTTTTTTTAAAGGTGCACCCAAATCGAATCGACCCAAATTGAACCTGGCACCGACTGAACAGAACCAAACAGAACCCAGACTGATGAAAAAAATATGACAACGGACGGGAGAATAAACAAACAATGCAAAAAAACTAACAAAAAAAAACTAGAAAAGATTTTCTCGACAGTTTCCTTGACAAAACATTGGGCCTGTGACGACTCTCAGCGGGTAAAATATGAATTGGATTGCGTTACGTATTGAATACAATCCGCGGCGTTCCAACACTTCTCCACATTCAGCCTTTTCCTCCGTCACCCTCCAGACCAAGGTCATGTGTCACGGGCCGTTTATGAAAGCTTACAATACAGCATGAAGTGAGTGGTAGACACAGCAGACCAGTGGCGATTTCTCTATGACTGCAAGGGAAGCTCAGCTTCCCCTAAAATGTCATAAATTAAATGGTCAAATATGTATTGTTGTGTTAACATTTCATTGACTACAAATGCGTTAGAACACGTTCATCTCGAAGACGAGTTCGTTCAGAATCAGCTACTTATCACAAATCGACTGACTCGATTTGTTAACTTCTCGTACGATTCCCGTAGCGTCAATGCCATAGATTTCAACAAATCGTCTATGTGTCAATGCATTTGCCCCCGTAGAAGCTGGGCGTCCATGGACTTCAATGGGGACTGCAAGGAACAGTTTTTTTCATTGCCTCGAAACTCGACAGTCATTGGATAAATGCCACGATTTTGTCCCGCCCCGGACGCCGGGCTTCTCTGGGGGTGAATGGAGCTGTGGGCTGGCCTCGGCTGGCCTGGACGCCGAGATTCCGCATGATGATTGGAGGATCCGTCGAAAGGCTGAATCCCATTTTGATTTACAGCTATTTTGAAATATACAGTCACTTAATCATTGCGAGCTCAGTCCCATCGCGGATTTTGCAAGTGAAGTCGAAACACAAACTGCTACCCATTTCTTGGTATTTCTTGAAAAGGAACGGAGGGCAGAATTTACGTATAAATAAATAGACAAATTTTATGATGTAAGCCGACAATGAGCTTCCCCTCTTTAAAAGACCAGCAGCCGCCACTGCAGCAGACATACTGCGAATGGCTGGTGTGTCTATCACACTTTCATCCATTTCATGTGTCTGGATACTATTTTCAGTTGCTATATATATATATATATAATATATATATATATATATATATATATATATATATATATACTGATGGAGGTACGCAATCAATTCAACTGTAAATTGTTTAGCACGGGGATTAAATTAGCCAGCCCAGAGGGCTTTTTCAAAAACAACCCGCAAAATAAAGATTTCCGCCTGGATTTCTCTTTCTCTCTCTCTCTCTCCCTCTCTCTCCCTCCCCCTCTCTCCCTCTCTCTCTCCCTCCCCCTCTCTAAATCTCTCTCTCCCCGTCGCTCTCTCCCTCTCTCTCTCCCTCCCCCTCTTTCTCTCTCCCTCCCCCTCTCTCACTCTCCCTCTCCCCCTCGCTCTCTCCCTCTCTCTCTCTCCCTCCCCCTCTCTTTCTCTCCCTTTCTCCCTCCCTCTCTCTCTCCCTCCCTCTCCCC
>JAXIVH010001537.1:0-10000 GCA_036785325.1 Urophycis tenuis
ACGTTTAGTGGGGAAGCACACAGAGAGAGGGAGAGGGAGAGAGAGAGAGAGAGAGAGAAATAGAGAGGATGGAGGAGAGAAAGGAGGGGATGGAAGAAGGATGGATGCAAGGAGAGAGACTTTTTTTTTTATTCGGTCTTTATTGGTCATTCTCAGTATTTTTCAGATATGGGAATGAAATTTGTTCTCTGCATTTGACCCATCCTATGGTACATAGGAGCAGTGGGCTGCTAATTTCAGCGCCCGGTTGCCTAATTTTGACGAACTAAGGAAGAGATCGAGGGAGAGAGAGAGAGAGAGAGAGAGAGAGAGAGAGAGAGAGAGAGAGAGAGAGAGAGAGAGAGAGATTAGCGCAGATAGAGAAAGAAGATGATGGAGGCAGAGAGATACTACAATCAGAGAGAGAGAGAGACATAGCCAAATAGAGAAAGAAGATGACGGAGGCAGAGAGAGACCACAATCAGAGAGAGAGCGAGAGAGAGAGAGAGAGAAATAGATGTTCTTGCTGTGCATCAGACATCCGTCCCAGGAAGCCGGCTGCGCCGCGTCGCCCTGATTGGGAATGAGCAACGAGGAGCGGGGAGTTTTATCAGAGGAAACCGCTTGAGCTTAAATAAATGAGTCTGTTGCACGCTGGAGCGAGTGCTCGCCGGCCACACACACACACACACACCACACATGCACATACTTGCACACCACACACAAACGCGCACACACACACACATGCACAACACACCACACACACATGCCACACCACACACACACATACATGCACACCACCCACACAAAGGCGCACACACACCCATGCACACCACACACGCACACACACATAGAGGACACACACAACACACACACACCTTACATGCACACACACACACACACTTCATATTGTAGTGGAAATTCTGTTTATTCTGTTTATACCAAAAATAGCTCTCTGCAACACCCGAATATGATGAGTAAATATTCAATCTTTTTTTTATTGGTTCATTCTAATGTTATAACTTCTTAACTATATCTTCTTAACTACACCTGCCCCCTAAAAATGTGTTTTTTTAACGTACCTCCACATTTTATGTCGTTACCTGGCCTCCCCTTTTATTGTGTAGCGTCGTATTTCTCGAATGACGACAGCTGCGAGCTTCACTCCCTGCTGATTTGAATCTCCGTCATCGTCGTCATCATCATCATCCGTCGGTAACTGAAATAACTGAAGTAACTTTGAATTCCTTTGGACGAAACCGTGTCCATCCATCTCTGCGTCCGCCTCAATGTTGACGTCGTGGGGGGGGGGGGGGGGGGCGTCACATACGGGGGACGGCTGGTGACCGTCAACGGCGTGCAGAGCTTTGTCATAGAAACACCAGGAGGACCTGCAGCGTGCCGGGCTGACCTTCATGGCGTGGCTGGTTGTGTCCTCAGCGTGAACGCCGGCGCCACTGTTTACTCTTCGGGCCGCTGGTCCAAACACTAGTTTGGTGTGTGTGTGTGTGTGTGTGTGTAGGGGGGGGTGGGGTGTGTGGTGGGGTGTGGGGTGGGGTGGGGGGTTACACATGTTAAAATGAGGACAGGATGGATAAAGAGAGATTGCAGGATCGAGAACAAGAGAATGGGGGGGGGGGGGGGGGGGGGGGGGGGTGGGGGGGGAAGGAATGCCTTCCGTATGGTTCAGGCTGTGGACAGCAGACGCAAAGTGAAGTGACCTGTCACTCTTTATATATTCTACTCCATTTGACACTCTTCTCGCTCTCTCTCTGTCTCTCTCTCTCCTCTCTCTCTCTCCTCTCTCTCTCTCTCTCTCTCTCGTGTCTCTCTCTCTCTCTTGCTCGGTCTCTCTCTCTCTCTCTCTCTCTCTCTCTCACTCTCGCTCTCATTGTTTGTGCAGTCAATGAGTCACTTAGAAATATTTATGTGCAATTTGTTTGAGACCCCAGCTAAATATAAATCTGGCTGGCTGGCAAACAGGTCCTGCGAGTCCAGATGGTGGCCATCCAACCCGCAGATATACAGTGCATGTGCTCTGCAGCACATATGGAGTCTGCATACAGTATATGCCCTCTATATACAGTCAATATGGAGTCTATATATACAGCATACGGTTGATATAATATATACACTACAGTCTATGTACAGTTTATGATACATATAAAGTCGGTATACAGTGTGTACAGTACTGTGCACACAGTGCACAACACATCCTATTGAGCCTGACTTTGTGTTAGCTTACTGGATCAGCGAGGCTGTGTTGCAGTGGGCTTTTCATCAACACGTTAGCGTTTCATTTCATTGTCCACACGCTATCTCTTTGTGCTGCGAGTATCAAGGGCTCTGAGCAGCGCTCAAAATGTACGGTTTTACTGACTTCAAAAAGTAACGAGCTCCCAAGAAAATGTAAGGAGCACCTATTGATACGTAAATTGTCACAGTGCCAATAAAATAAAATAAAATAAAAACTATGTTAGCTTGAACTTAAACATAAACTTTAATAAAATCCAGCAATCGAAAAATAACATCCAACATTTGCTGGGGAAATTTACCAAGTAAGCTTAATGACTGAAAAATGCAACTACAGAAATCATGAAATACATAACTCAAGGACATAAAACATGAAGAATTTACATTTATGGAAATTATATTTCCATGACAAACAAATTCAGAGCTCACAATGTGATCCTGCAGATTTAAAGAGTTGCCCGATAATCCCCCCCCCCTCCCAAAATGGTACGTTTCCCCGGGATTTTATGCAGTGACTGGTGCACCAATAAATAAATACTAAAATAAAGGTCATTCCATCTTAATAAGGCACATACTGAGTGGACTAACTAGCGAATGTACAGAGAAAGGCTGACATTGGACTGGTACTTTTTTTTTTTTCATAAAGTTCACCAGAGCCATGTCACACTAATGCTCCCAATTATATTTCAAGGTTGCACAGATTACATTTGGGATCGTAACTAAATATAATCTGCAATTAGCGTATGCGTCCAAACAGTCACAAGTTCACGGTATCGTGGGCAGATCAACACTGACTACTCCTGGACTGGCTAAGCTTCAGTAGAAGGTTGATCCAACTTATTCCAACTTGTGATGTCACAAATGGGTGGAACTTTATGTAATAGGAACCAATGCTAAATTAAGGTATAGCCCTTTACAGCAAAAGTTGTCCAAAAGTCCAAAAAGGAAATGCAATGAGAACCCCCCCCCCCCCCCCCCCCCCCCCCACCACACACACACACACACACACACACACACACACACACACACTAATGCCAAGGGCCGGGAGGGGTGCTGTAGTGTAGCATTAAGAGCGTGGACATAATCACCTCATTAAGCCATTACCCAGCCTTATCCCGGCTGTGCTAACAGGGAGATAGGAAGCACAGCAGCGAGCAGCTGTGATTTTAGTAAAGTAACAACAGCACTTTTACCGCTGATATCCTCACAACCTTCTTTGCTCCCAGGCGGCCATTATGCAAATCCCACAATCAAGTCCAATTTGAAAATCTCTTCACACCCTGTCAGTTTATTTGATTTTTTTTTTTTTATTATTCTTTCTCGTTTTTTTTTTTTTTTTGCCTTTCCTTTACATTGGTGGCCCAGGCGCGGCTGCGTTGATTAACAACAACGCTGGCTCTGTCCTTGTTTTGAGTTTGATGACAGGAAGTGCGGCGCTGTTGTATTTTAGCTCAGTAGGAGAATGGGAACCTTACTAATATTAAACCTGAACCTGAAGGGGGAGGGGAACCTTACTGATTTTGAACCTTTCAAATCAGTTAATGACGGATCACAGGGTCGATATCAGCCAGGAGACGTCCTTCTGTCCCCTCTCTGTTCACACATTCAGCTGGTTATTAGAAAAGTTTGAGTGACAAGCTTAAAAATTAGAAAATCCCATTTGTATGGGGCTAAATCCAACATGCCGAATTCAACTTTGAATGAATTCACCGTCGATGTTTGACCGACGTGGACTCCACCTCCCTGCGTGGGGGGTCCCGATGCTACAGTTTGTCTACATTTATTTTTGAGTCAGGCAGGCGGGGGCGGGGGGGGGTGATTTTCCACTCTCCTCCGCGAGAGCGCTTCTTTTTAACACCTCTTCACCACGCGTTTGCCGCGCTTGACGGTGAAAGGCACTTCTCTGCCTAGAGCAGGACAACGGCTGGAAACACACGCGCTCCGTAATGCCACTTTAACACACACTCTGCGCTCGGAAAACACGAGCAGTCTCATGAGAGCAGAGAGAGTACATTGGGATTACAAGGTTTACGGTCATTTAGAAGCTGTTTTCCGTTCAAGACAGGAGCCCGGTGGGTGCACATGCTGGAATCCGTTACAAGACATCCATAGAAATTCAGCTTTTTTTTTCTCCCCACTGACTACATTTTTTTAATTCGGCTGAGATTTAAAGTGACATTTTTCGGGCATGAATACAATCTGTATTTTTTTTGGTTTTTGTAAAAAAAAAATGTTTTTATTCGAATACATAAAGAGTTTGGTTTGCGTGGGGGTTGAGGTGAGAAGAATGATTCATTTGACGACATGCCGTCTGCTAAATGCCCTTAATGTAAATGACATGGAAGAAACAGGGTTCTAGCAGGGCAAGCGGCTTGCAAAGTAACCGATATTAAACTCAACTGATTTTATATCTATTTATATCCACTTTGTCCACGACCACAATGCTCTTTCGACCTCCTCCCTGTGTGGCTCTAATTGCACGTCATACGTCCCCCCGTGATCCAAACGCCATCACCTCCCCATTAGCAGACCTGTTGCCGTTCTCGCCTTGATGCGGCGTGGAGACGAGGAGACGAGGAGTCAGAACAGTGTGCGTGGCTCACAGGCGACAAAGCATTAAATCCTTTGTCACCTGTGAGACACATTCTAAACCCTCACAGAAGACAAGATGTGTTTGTCTTCTGCGAGGTTTTAGAATGTCGGCGCCCCAAAAAACAATTGACGAAAAATGGGGAAGACGATATCTAGTTCTTGTTTGTTTGGCGCTACAAATACGAGGGAGTATATGCTCTGGGCTGAACAAAAGAAAATCTGGCAGCAGCAAATTAAAAGTCATTGAATGCGCTAGGGAGACTAAACGACAGACAGAAGGCGGCTGCGTGATGAGATCCATTGAAACATTTCCACCTTCTCTCCGCCCGGAACACCACAATGTAAGAGGAGAATGGATGATATGGGCTGCGACAACAAACAGCACACTGTTGTTCGCGATTTTGGCGACGTCTAATGTGCAGAATGCAGCTGCGAAGGCTTTGAACGCCCAATGGGAACATTTCTACCGCATTCTGGTACCTGCAAGGTGTTCATTTCTAACCCTGTCGGCAAATTATTCGCTCAGACCATGAAAAAAGTCAACATTCCTGGTATATGTGTGTGTGTGTGACATGGGGTGTGGAGCAGTGTGTGTGTGTGGATGTGTGTGTGTGTGTGTGTTTGTGGAGGGAGGGGATGGTAGGGTTAACAGATCACCGCCTGGTCTCTCATTCCCTCCGGTGTTTCCCCATGGCTAACCCCCCCCCCCCCCCCCCCCCTTACCAAACACTATTCTGTTCCACTTGACATTCCTACCATTTAGAGGAAACTCTGTTACCACTCACTCTCTCCTCCCTGCACCTCATCACAGTCCAATATGGCCTGCCGTGCGTGCACACATCCACAGACACACACGTTTTCAGGCTAGCCACACACACACACACACACACACAAATGCATGCACAGCATACACACACAGGTGTGCATACACACACACACAGGTGTGCATGCACATACATGAACGTATATGAAAACAAACAGATATGCAGGTTTGCAATCACACACAGGCACACAAATGCATGCACGCAAGAATGCACACACATGCATGAATGCATGCAAAGTACACACATACACACACACACACACAAAAGCATGAAGTCATGCTCGCAAACACATGAATGCTGATAAACACACACACACACGGCACAGGCAGACTGCGGCATATCGCACTATCATTACACATTGGAGTTCAGTGATTGGGCGAGTCCTAATTGTTTTGTTCAGAGAAGCCAATTAATTCTGCCAAACGATGGGCAGAGAGAGCGGCACTTCTGGGCTGCTAATCAGACTCAGCGTGGATCACATGGTAATTGGGTCAAGAGCGGTTCTGAGGAGCGGTTCTGAGTGATGAAATGTGTCCGGGGAGCGTGTCTCGGCGTTGCTTCATAGCCCCGCGGTGACGCGCGCCCACGTCTTCACTCTCCTTCTGCGCCGTTCAAACGTTCTATTTCATGGATTTGCGTTTCATTATTCAAACGCCAAGAAGGTGCAAAGAAAAACGGAAAAGAGAAAGGAAATCAGCAATAGCAAAACTGAAAAAGACAAGACAAAAAAAAAAAAGATCCAAAGCAAGGTGAATTTAGATGTAATTTAGGAGCAGATAGCTGTTACACGTTGCTTAAGGATGCTTTCAGGTACACTGGGGAGATTTAAGGGAGATTGAAAGTGCCAGAACCTTTTGGTCAGTTAAACACCCCTTACTACTACTACTACTACTACTACTACTACTACTCCTACTACTACTACCACCACCACCACCACCCACCACCACTACTACCACCACCACTGCCCACCACCACTACTACCACCACTACCACCACCCACCACCACTACCACCACCACTAATACTACCACCACTACCACCACCACCACCACTACTACCACCACTACCACTACCATCACCACTAATACTACCACCACTACCACTACCACCACCACTACCCACCACCACCACCACTACTACCACCACCACCCCTTCTACCACCACCACCACTTCTACTACCACCACTACTACCACCACCACCACCACCACCCACCACCACTACTACCACCACCACTACCCACCACCACTACTACCACCACCACCACTACTACCACCACCACCACTACTACCACCACCACCACTACTACCACCACCACCACCACCCACCACCACTACTACCACCACCACCACCACCACCACCACCCCTCCTGCAGGTGCTTAAGCTTAAGCTGAGCGTAATAGCACACCACAGGTTGGCAGTGGCTCAGGAGGTAGGAGTGGGAAGGCTGCCTGTTCAATCCCCCGGCTCCGCCTAGCTCGAGTGCCGGGAGGGTCCTTGAGCAAGACACCTAACCCCGAGTGCTGCCGCTGGCCATTGCCCTCATGGTCGTCGCCGCCGTGAATGGGTGAATGTTACGCAATAGTTGTGAAGTGCGTCGAGTGGCCACTGGTTCAGAAGAGTGGCACGTGAATGCGGTCCATTTACCACCACTCAGAGGTGTGTGTCTCACTGTTGTGCTGATGATGGTGTGCTGATGATGTCATGCTGAAGCGGTTATGAGTTCTGGGCTGGGCTCTCTCTGTCAGGGGTGGTGGCCGTGGTGAACAGGGGGTTGATGTTGATACATGGAGACACAGACACATACAAACACACACACACACACACACACACACACACACACACACACACAGTAAATGAGCATTCTAACGAGGAATATTTTGTATGTTTAACTAGAGATCGCAGCAGGGGGGCTAACAAGTAAGATTCCGGAGCAGAGTTGGAAAACATTGCGATTGCGTGTGTGTGTGTGTGTGTGTGTGTGCGTGGGTGTGTGTGTATGTGTGTGCGTGCATGTGTGTGTGTGTGCGTGCGTGTGCCTGTGTGTGTGTGCGTGTGTGCGTGCGTGCGTGTGTGTGTGTGCGTGTGTGTGTGTGCATGCGTGTGCGTGTGTGTGTGTGTGTGTGTGTGTGAGCCAGACCCCCCTCAGCGCATGTTTGTGTGCGGCAAAACAGACAAACGCTGCACCACGGTTATCATGGAGACGACACGGTGTTGTATCAGACTTTAACCAGCGCTTTCTTCCTCCGCCGCTGCCAAACCCACGTGATGTCACCGCAATTCTCCTTCCCTTCAGTCACCGTGAATGAAGTCATTCATCCTCATGCTCACGCACTGCGATAAGTCCCAAAGTCTTTTTTTTTTTGTAGTTTTTCCCACTCAGTGATGCTATACAATAGTCTAGGACAAAATCCAACAAATCATTGTTGCCCGTCCCTAGAGTGTGTGTCTGTGTGTGTGTGTGTGTGTTAATGCATGCGTGGAAGTACATACAGATGACGTACGCACACATAGCATGCTTGTTTGGCTCCTTGCACGCGTGTGTGTGTGTGTGTGTGTGTGTGTGTGTGTGTGTGCGTGCGTGCGCGCATACGTGCGTGTTTGTGTGTGTGTGTGTGTGTGTGCATTCCTACGTGCGCACGATGCATTTAAGATAAATAAATAAATATCCCTCCTCCTCCGCTGCTCCGTTGAATTCAGTCATGGCTCACCTGCACCCACGCCCTCCCCCACCACCCTCCCCCCCCCCCCTCCCGCCCCCACAGCCCCAGAGCGCCAGCAGCTGTGGGCCTCGGCAGACGCACACATTCCTCACCGTACGGATAGCATCTGCCGCCACGCCACCGTCCTTCGCGGGGCCACCACCAAAACACATCCATATTTTACACCCCTACACGTGCGCTTCGTTCGGCCGCCCTCCCCTCGGCCTCGTTTTAAAGCGCCCAGCCCCCCGATGACAAACTACAGACCCCCCCCCACCACCACCACCACCACCACCACCACCCTCCTGTTGTCGTACAGCAGAGGCACGCACGCTGCAGTAAGCGGTGGGCTCGGCTCGATCAAAGCAGGACAGTCGGGGGGGGGGGGGGGGGTTCGTGTTCGGGGTCCATGAGGAGTTCTTGGGTACCCTCCCCTGATGCCCGCACTCTTAAGTCGCCGTCTGCGATGTGTGACGCGGGAGTCTGTCGCCGCGTCGTATAGACGTGTGATAAATACACCAAACCTGTATTGTCTATCTTGGTCTGTGAGTCGTCCCACCTGTGATGTCACAAGAGGGTCTAGTGAACGCTCACCGCGGCTACCACCGGCATCACACCTCGATGGGCGCCGCTTAATGTATGTGAATCCCCCCCCCCCCCCCCCCCCCCCCCGTAAGTCACTTTGGATGAAAGCATGCGCTGTGGGGCTAAATGGAACGACACCTTCGTCATTTCGATGTGAAATACTGACCCACATCGCGCCATCAATTTGCTTTCTCTGTACCCACGGGAAGGAGCGAGCGAACGAGAATTTGTGATGTCGTAAAGTAGATGCGGTTCCTTTCTATTGGGGGAGAGGTACACGGCGACTGGCGTGTGCGTGCCTGCGTGTGTGTGTGTGTGTGTGTGCGTGCGCGTGCGTGTGTGTGCGTGTGTGCACGTGCGTGTGTGCGTGTGTGTGTGTGTGTGAAAAGCAATATGTTTTATTAAACCTTGAGGCTTTTTTTTTCTTCTTCTTCTTTTTTCCTTTTCTTTTTTCTTATATGTGTGTCGGAAGCCCGCCCGCCGCCTCTCAGCGGGGGGGGGGGGGCAAACGAGCTCAGAGACAATACGTAGGAGGGAGACGTCCCGCAGGGCAAATGCACAGACTCACAGCCCGGAAGGTCCACGGCGCTGCCGCCGCCGCCGTTGACGACGCCGTGGACCACGGGGGGGATGCATGACGTGCAATTAGAGCCACACAGTGCGGAGGAAATCAACGGCACTTCCAGGACATATCTGATTCCAATTTGGGCACTGAGAAAACGACAAGCCCACAGAAACACATACAATTTGACTCACAATGATTGAATGATTGACATACAATTTGACTCACAATGGCTGAATGATTGAAGTGTGTGCGAGAAAACGCACACACTTCAATCACATTTGTGTGTGTGTGTGTGTGTGTAAAGTGTGTGTGTGTCGGTGTGTGTGTGTGTGTCTGTGTGTGCACGTGTGTGTCGTGCTTGCCATTAGCCTCTTAAGTTCAAAAGTGTTGAAAGTGGCCATGCTAGCAGCAGGGGGTGCAGCTTGGCTGTGTTCAAACAAACCAAAGAAAGCCCGATTAGAATCTAGAACGATGCTGCAGACGGACCTTCTTTTGTATTCGTA
>JAXIVH010001537.1:12500-20416 GCA_036785325.1 Urophycis tenuis
TGCGTGTGGGTTAGTAAGCAGAAAAAAAACAACAACCCCTGAATCCCTGATATATGCAGTATACTATATAGGCGCAATATATAAAGCCACAACCCCCAGCCAATTTACATTGACTGCACCGTGACACTGAACTGGTGTGCGGGTGTCAGACTGGATACACGGCGGCTCTTAAGTCTCGATTATGAAAAGGTAAACGGTGTAGGGCCCGCGCGGAAAAGTTCGCATTATGTAAATCACCCCGGCATTCGCGGTTTCCATTTTTTTCTCTTTTTTCCCCCCCCCCTCCCCGACGCCCCGTTTTTTGCGGATGTGAGCCGGAAGACAGTTGCCAGAGGCCCAAATGTCTCGCACCGGAAAAAAAAAAAAAAAGGTTAGAAGAAGAAGAAGCAGCGGGCCTTTAAGCAGATGACAGGCTTCGTGCTATTCAGGCTGCGCATCTCGCGCACTTGAGCTGTATGGATTTACACCGCCGCATTTTTTATTGTCAGAGCATTACCATTAGTATTCTGTTCATTTCTCGTGAGAGCACTCAAATACATACCTGTGTCAAATAATCCCCCCCCCTGAAAAAAACACCACGTTGTTGTCTGCCGTGCGAGCCGACGGTACACTTCAGCCGTCGCCGCGACGCGGTGTCCTTGCCCTCCATCACTCGCTGGCTTCAGGGCGCATACATCCTCCGAGTCAATACATTAACATACACATCCATACGGTGTATCACGTCTGCTTCGTGAACAACAAACTCAAGGTCGAGCCACCGGGCTTGTAACTCATTCACCTGGTGGCCATCTTGGCTCTGGCGAATCAAGATGGAAGCCGGACGGCCGCGGTGGGTGATTACAGCCCGTTTGCTCTGGTTTACGGCAAACATCTCGCCTTTCGCTGTAAAGGTGCACGTGGCCGGGCTGCCTTTGCGCTTCAAACTGCGAATTGTCCCCTTTGTTGGGCTGTGCGCGTCTGCCAGGCTTGAGGAGACCGCGAGACCCGATGCCGTCACGAGGACAAAGCGTTGGCAGGAGACGTCGCCGCCCTTTCTGTGCGTTGACTCGTAACACGAGGAACGCGATCAACCTGTTAAGGGTTTGAATCTTCGTCGACGGTCGGATTCCAGGAATTCGCGCGCGTTTGCGTTTGTTTTGAAAACATAGCGGCTGAAGCCTTCTGTGAGTAAAGGCAGAGCCACTATAGAAGGAGGAGACACATCACAGAAAAAAAATCCCCCCCCCAACTGCCAAGATGGCAGTTGTTTGCACGTGTCCCGCCTCTTCCGGTGCCGTTGCTCCAATCATTTTGCAGGTCCTACGCGGACACGCTTTTTGCGACACTCGGACACATGGCCCTGAAGCAGTCAATACCAAATCAGATGCAGGCAAGGTTAAAGTTACGTTGTTGACCTCTTGCTTTAGCTGACCGTGAGCGATGACGTCTTGCTGTTAGTGCCGGTGTTGTTATGCCGTAGATGAAAACCGTGTTGTGAAACATTGCACATGCGCAGTCCAAGATTACCTGTAAGAAAAAGTGCTTTAAAAACGTTAATTTGAAACAAAACCCCCAAACCTTTTCAGCAATTTTAGTCTGTTTTTCATCGTGATTTCAAACATGTGTTTTTTATGCCCCTTAGACCTCGGAAAATGGAGATACAGCTCTCCTCCTATACATTTACATAGGGCCCTGGTCTTGCTAAGACCAAATAGCTGCCCGAAAGGCGTGGCCATTATGACCGCGAGTTAGAGGACTTGCCTAGAAGTACTTTGGTACAGGGCACAGAGCATTAGGGGTGTGCCATCTTAGGCACCTCACGATTCGATTCGATTACGATTGACGGTACTGCGATTCGATTATTCAACGATTATCACGATATTAACGATTATCACAATTATAACAATGGTTCTTTTTTTAACCATTCAGGATTTCTTCTTTTTCTCACTTGTGGCTACTTCCTACTATTAAACAAGGTATATTTGTCAGTATCCCTTAAATAAAGTAATTAAACAAAAAATATCTCCGTTGATATTTTATTCATGTCAAATCCCCAAATGATCCAACAGGAACCACAGGAAAAGTATGCATGTAGCAGCGGCAAACAATCAAGATTACCACCTTCCTTAAGTGCAAAACATTTACTGTGTCAAAAAATAGAATTCTCTATTAACAGTAGAAAAAATAACTTTGTTGGAATGAATTACACATTTTAAAGTGCCTTTAGAAATAATTAAAACTAATTAAAACGGTTTTACACGTCTTACATATGGAATAGGTTTTGTCAAGTCCCTTTCCATTTTCGCGTTCATAAAAACCGAAATGCCTCCAAACGCTTGACTTTAATCCTGCAGAGTGAATCTCACACTCTGTTACCGAAGTCATGGCTGCCGCCGTCTTCACCTGGTCCGCGCAATCAGGCGTCCGGGCGGCATGCACACCTTTTACTTTGGTTCCGCGAGCTGCGATTGGGTTTATGTGCACTAGTTGTTAAGAAAATAATCGTTTTTGAATATTTATGAATCGTAATCGAATTGTTACGTGTCACATCGCGATTAATCTAATAATCGATGAATCAGGACACCCCTACAGAGCATGAAGGGTAAACAAAAGTACAACCGCAGAGGGCCTATACACGTCGACGAGAGCACTCCGGGTGACCTTCTGGATGCTTCTCCTGCATTAGAAACCCTTTCTCAACTCAACAGGACAGCAGTTTAAACAACAAGGAGATTGGTAAGGTAGTCAAACACAGAGAAATGGCGACAGTCTCACGCTGTGTCTACAAAGTATATATTCTTTGATGGGTTTTCGCCTCATTCACTTTAATGCCCTTCAACGTTTTATTTGGCGTGCATATTCATCGGGCGACGAAAGTTAATTGCGAGATGACAGGAAAAACTGCACTTTATTCCCCGCGTCATTAATTAACGGCGTGACGTTTGAGGGGCGGACTGACGCTATGCTTACCAAACGGGCAAAGGTAAATAGGACGTTTGCGGGAAGGGCTTTTGAAAGCAGCAACAAGACAAGTACATTTTTTATTCATTTTCTTCAACTTGTTTTGCGTCATTCGTTAAACTTTGAGGACAATTGAGGCCGGCTGCTGGGCCTGTTGGATAGCATGGCGATAACGTCAGCCGGTCTCCTGACAGACAATTAGTCTGAGACGTTTTTTTTATTTCAAAGAACGCTGTTTTGCTTCCGAATTCCGAGCCTCAAATTTGATTTAAAACCTAAGAAAAAAAAAAAAAAAAGATTCCTCTCTGTGGAGATTGAGTGTTGACGAAACCAAAATGATTGACAGGAAGACACTCTCACATGCATATGTGTGTGTGTGTGTGTGTGTGCAGAGAATGTGTGTGCGTGTGTGTGTATGTGCAGAGAATGTGTGTGCGTGTGTGTGTGTGTGCAGAGAATGTGTGTGTGCGTGTGTGCAGTGTGTGTAGAGAATGCGTGTGTGTGTGTGCAGAGTGTGCGTGTGTGTGTGTGTGTGTGTGTGTCTGTGTGTTTGCAGAGCGTGTGTGTTTATATGCAGAACGTGTGTTTTGGGACAGATCGCATTTTTGTGTGTGTGTCTGCAGCATCATTTGTGTTGCTAAGTAAAGCTACCAGACTGCACCCTCACACACACACGTTTCCATGGGAAGTACTAATAATCAGTAGTACCTCTATCTTGTTAGGTTAATGCCTCAGGCAATCATATTGTATCAGTACACATATTTGTAGTGTTTTTTTTTATTTGCACAAGAAATTATTTGCTGTGTTTATTTTGACCATGTCTGTCGAAATTGCTTTCTAAGCACACTCATACGTGTGCACATGTGCCACGTGCACAAAGTCACACACACCGACACACTGTTGTTCCACTCATACATACACACACACTTGCACACAGGTGCACATAAACACAAGCCGCAAAAACCTGCAGCCAAACCCGTGTGTGTGTAGTACACACACACACACACACACACACACACACATGGCCATACCAGCAGACAACCTCACAAAAGGCACGTGTGTGTCTGTATGTGTGTGCGTCTGTGTGTGTGTGTGTGACTGTGTGTGTGTGTGTGTGTAACAAAACGGGCTGAACCCAAACAGATTAGCTCAGCATTCCCTATTCCCCCCTCCTCCTCCTCCTCCTCCTCCACCTCCTCTTCAGATATTCAACATATTCAACATGACTGAGGAGCAGGAAGCCAACACATTCAGTTTGCTTCCCCCGCCTCCTCCTCCTCCACCTCCTCCCACCTCCCTCCTCCTTCCACTCTGCACACACTCTGTGTGCCGCGCCGAAGACAACCGTGCACGCGTGCATGCGTGTGCATGTGCATGTGTGTGTGTGGCTGCGTGTGCATGTGTGGGATGTCTGCGTGTGTGTGTGTGGGAGTGCAGTGGGGGACAAGTGGAACCAATCTGTTAAGAGAAGAGCCCCCCCCCCCCCCCCCCTCGTCCCCGCCTGACAAAGAGCAAACTAATTACACTGTGTTTGCCCGATGCTAATTAGTATCTTAATTAAAATCCCTACTGAGATTGTTGAAGAGATGGCGGCAGGAGGTGTGTGTGTGTGTGTGTGTGGGCCTGCGTGTGTGTGTGCAGCAGCATGTACTCTCATCTAAAGGCACTCTATATGCCAAATGTCTTTGGTTTCTCCTCCAGCTGCTAGTGACCTTCATATACTGTATATATATATGTAAAAACACAGTATAATTTGTTTTGCCCTGCCTCACATGTAATTGTCATTTCATCACTCTGCTGCTGTCTCTGTCCATCAGCTCCAGAGCGCCACACTTCCTGTCCACAGCGACCTTGTGTGTGTGTGTGTGTGTGTGTGTGTGTGTGTGTTCACATGCATTGTGTGTCACACATCATGGCGTCACACCGGCGCGGTATTTCGTCATCCGTTTACGGGTAATGGTTTTAAAAATGGCGGAACGCCTCAGGCCGTGAGACGCCGAGCGTGCGGCCGGTCCCGCTCTCCAGCCCCCCCCCCCCCCCCCCACCCACTCGCCATCAGAGGCGCCGGGCGTTTCGGGCGTTCCGACGGCTTGGAACGGTGTCTGTGATGGTTTTTGCAGCAGTCTCGGGATGTTTTCTCGTCGAGGTTGTCGCACTCCCTCCCCTCACTCTGTCTCTGAAGGACGGGCGCGTTTGATTCGTCTCTCGGAGTCGCGGGCAAACACACACACACACACACACACACACACGCGCGCGCACACATACACGCGCAACACGCACACACGCACGCACGCACCACACACACACACACACACACACACACACACGCTCATCAACAGAGGCCATCGGGGAAAAAAATCAAAATAATAATAATAATTTTAAAAGGAGGAGAATTCAAAAGGCCTGAAAATGCTGACACTCGCCGTCAGCGGCCAAGGATGATTTTTTCTTTTTTTTTTTTTTAAAGCAGAACCTTTTAAAAGTGAAATGTGGATTCACCCCAAGCACAGCCCAGAGTCCTTCTTAAAGGTTAAGTGAGGAGGGGCCTGAAGGGAAAGTGGTGGGGGTGGTGGTTGGAATGGCGGGGGGGGGGGGGGGGGGGGGGATAAGGAAGCGTGCGTCCACAAGCTGTTTGGCCCACTGGCTCTCCTCTCCCCTGCGTTCCTGTCAGTAATTTTTACAGTACTTTTTTTTTTTTTTTTTTTTTTGTCACTTAAAAAACGAAAGCCATATCCGAGGATGATGCAACATTGAGTGCAATCGTGATTTGAAATTTGTCCTGCTTAAAAAAAAAAAAAAATAAATAATAAAAAATGAATAATAATAATAATAAAGGCAGACAGGATTGGGGAGTGGCCGTCGTGTCGCCCCGGAGCCAGTCTCCGGGACTTCATTTGTACTTAAACGCAGTGATTCATGCGACAGGTGGAAAATGGGTATTACAACAGTCCATCACGCTCAGGATAAACCGACCCCGCCCCCGCCCCGGCACGGCCCTAAAACACCAGACTACCTCAGCCGACCTGCCGGTTGCCGCTGGTTACCGCCGGTCGCTGAACAGAGGCTGTGTCCAGAGCGACGGTGGCTGCTTAGCTGGGGTACATGTCATTGTTGAGCAGGCTAGGGTTAGCTATATATACACTATATATACAGTATATGGCGTACTCTTATAGTGAATACCACTGGAGGTGATAAGTAAGTGATAATGTGAGAGACATTACATTAAAAACAGTGGCTATTCACCACCTTCGAAAGGGACAAAGTGAATCCATTTTGAAGCCATTTTTTCTGAACTACATATCAGTATTTCAATATGTCAAGACTCAATTTGCCATATAGCTAGACTGAAGTGCATTTTCTTTTCTTTTTTTTTTTCGCACGGCAATTTCAGAGGAGCCGTGCGGCTGCCTCTCTTAGCGTTTGCCGAAGGAAAACCAGGAGTGGGACTGAATGCGCCACGCAGCGGCCCTCGCCGTTCTATGCGGTCGTATGCTTTCGTGTGGGCACGAGGCGGAGGGCAGAGCTGCAATTTAGCACAAAGCACACCGCCGCTACTCCAGGGCTACTGGCCTACAAAGTCGTTATGGAACTGCCCCTGCCTAGCCCTCCGAGCGTTAGTGAAACACCGTGCGCCTGCTACAGCACTCCGCTCAACTACCTCAGCTGGTCGGACTGGTCCCCTCATCAGGAGGAAAAGGTCGGATGGGGGAAGTCACAACTCATCTCCGCTTTGGCACCGCAGCGGTGGAGCGAGCTCCCTGCCAATGTCAGGACTGCCGCAGTCACTCCCCGTCTTCCGGAAGAGACTCCAGACCCACTTGTTCAGAGTTCAGCTGAACCAACCCTGCATAACATCCATCCTCTACCGACCCCCCATCCCCAAAGAAAGACAACAACAACAAAAAACCCTTCCCTCATGCTCTTGTATGTCGTACGTCTTAGCACTTTATAATCGCTCTTTGTAACTTGGCACTTAGTCAGAGATGTTGTGTACTAGCAATGGTTAACCTAGCCATTGAAATGCTTGAAACTTGTTACTGTATTAGCAGCAATTAAATGTTTAGCCTTCTTCTGACAAATGTACTCTTTGTAAGTCGCTTTGGATAAAAGCGTCTGCTAAATGCCCTCAATGTAAATATAAATGTAAATGTAGGGAACGTGTCCGCAGAGCTTGTGCTTGGCCTTGTGTTGCTGTGCATTGCATGGAGATTCGAGACGCTCGGCCCAAATTAACTGAGGGCCAGACAGAACGTGGCAGAGGGCCCTGATCTGGCCCCGGGGGCCTTCGCGTTTGATAAATGGCTCAGGGCGTCGTGCTCGAGGATGCCCACGGGTTATGCTGCAGACCTTTGGGTTCGAAACCCAGAATCCTTTCAGCTGGGACTCAAAGCTAACGCTAAGAACCAGACCTGTCCCTCATCCATTAAAACACTAGCGCGGTCCAGAGTGCACTGAGCAGGAGGACGGGGGGGGGGAGCTTTGAGAGACCCCGGGATCGATGTGAAAGGGAGGCTGAAACAGAGGTGAGGCGCTCAGGCGAGAGAGAGCGTGCGTTGTGGATTCTGCGGGCCTTCAGAACCAGCAAAAAAAACAACAACAAAAAACGTTCCTGTTTTAACCCCATCATCCGGGATCAATTTTGTCTTGAAATAGTTTTAAACGATGAGCCCAGGGAGCGAAACAAACGAAACAGCTGGAAACTTTGCTTACTGGAAAACTGCTTGGATGGAATGACTTTAGCCATGAAGTCATGTATCAGACGCTTTCATCCAGAGAGACTTGGCAGCGGGTTCAGACACACGCCGGTGAGCTGGTCGGTGCGTCCTGGCTCCAGCCGGGCCCCCGCAACAAGCATCGGGGAGTCGAACCCTCCAAAACCGTAGGGCTGGTCGGTCAAACCGCCCCCCAGTCACTACACCCCCCCCGGCCCCCCAACCGACAAATACCAACGAGTGCAGCATTGTCACCACAACGCC
>JAXIVH010001538.1:5000-20385 GCA_036785325.1 Urophycis tenuis
GGCTCCCGTTTTACTGACCTGCGAGAGAACACACCAGGCTGGGTTGATGGGCACTAGAGGGTGCCCCCCCCCCCCCCCCCACACAGTCTTTGGAGGATCAATACCCTGAGCGTTGCCCTCTGTGAGAGAGCTCCACTCTGATGCTGGCTCGTTGGGAGCAGCTCTGGTACTCCGATCCATACAGAAATAACACCGGGCTTCATGGAAATGGCTTCATGTTTAGTTTATGGATATGGTGCCTTCTCCCGATTGTAGTGAATACTGTCACTATTACAACAGTTTTTATTTTTTTAGATTAGATCACAAATGACATTTGTGTATATTTCAACTCTTGGTTGAAAATCCCAATAACATTAGCGATTGCTGTACTGTTTCAATATGCAAAACAATATTAAAATAATAGAGAATGGCTGGGTGAGGATACCATTAATCATATTTGTTTATTTTTTATAAAAGCTGATATTACTTGCATACATTTGTAAGATACTTAGATCAAAAGTTCTGGGAATAATTAAAAAATTATATATAATTATAATGTATAGCCCTTGAACACAGTTAGTCTCAAAGGGCTTCACAGCCCCCCATCCATCAGTACGTTTACATGTAGCAAGAAATTCGTATTTCTGATCGGATCAGATAATGACATGCGTAAGACCGGATCACTTGTCCGAGTATACATGCCGTTCAGAGAATCGGATTAACAGCCGGAGCATGGGCTGACTCTGGACGCTATGTGGCGCTGCGCATGTGCAGAATGGCACTGCGCATGCGCAGAATGCAAAATCCGATTCAGATCCGATTGCTGAGTATACATGCCGTTAAAAGTCCGACTATGAACGAATTATCCAGGTGCTGTTATCCGATTTTGAGATGTCCGAAGTAGGTCCGAAGTAGGTCGGATTAAGGTGTTTACATGCACTTAAAAAGTCCGAACGATGTCTTATACGATTAGAAATTCGAATTTCTTGTGGCATGTAAACGTACTGTATGACACTACACTAACCCCAGACCCTAAAATCTCTCAGAGTAGTGTCCACGTGTGGTGCAGTGGGTGGGAGAAAACAGCCGGGTAAATCATCAGACTGCAGAAATGAGGTGCAAAGGTCCAGTTCACTGTCTACAACATTATACATAGGAGGGGCTTTCAATCACGTGACCTGAAGTTCTACTACAACAGGGCACCTCGCCTCTACCACTCTCATCGTACTGGTGAACAAGCCATCAAGAACGGCGGCTCGGAATGTATTTGACTTCCGAGGCGTGAGTTGGGGGGCGGGGCTGCGGTCGCCACCCAGGCCACGGTCCTCACAGGTGGGGTGGGGTGGGGGGGCCGCAGCTTTACCTTCTCACTGCCAGCCAGATCCACCAGGTAGAGCTTCCCGCTGAGCTTCTGCTCGGTCTGCGTGTTCTCTTGCTTCACGTTGATGAGGAAGATGCTGTGACTCCGGGAGCTGTGCTCGTTCATGTCTGGGGAGGCAGACATGACAGACAGACAGACAGACAGACAGACAGACAGACAGACAGACATCAGGCCGTGTGAGAGGAGGGCGGCTTCACCACATCCCCAGCGGCGGTTTATCTGTCGTTGTGCATTCTGCTGCAGCGAGGAGGTCATTGCTCGCTCGCAGGACGCCTGATCCAACAATGGTGTGCGTTTCGGAAATACAGATTTCATAACGTACACAAGAAATTGGGGAACGGGACACCCTTGAAAAGGATTTGCCGATAATGTATCTGTCGCGCGATCGGGCCTCAAGTTCATTCAGACCTGACCTTACAAGTTACGTCAAAAGCGAAACACTAACAAACACAGCGGAAGAGATCATAAACTCATAATCAGATTCTGAAGTGGGCCCTCCTTGTATAAATACACCATTAGATTTGGCGATTTGATAAGTGCAAAGGACACAAAGTAAAGTGTGTGTGTGTGTGTGTGTGTGTGTGTGTGTGTGTGTGTGTGTGTGTGTGTGTGTGTGTGTGTGTGTGTGTGTGTGTGTGTGTGTGTGTGTGTGTGTGTGTGTGTGTGTGTGTGTGTGTGTGTGTGTGTGTGTGTGTGTGTGTGTGTGTGTGTGTCTTACTTGTGACCGCTACGTGTCTGTTGGATTTGCCCTCATCGATGGTGTCCATGACCTCCTCTGGGCTGCAGACAAACCTCTCGGTACAGCCCTATGAACCAAGGGCACAGGAACGTTAGAGTCAGGTCGAGGGGGGGGGGGGGGGGGGTTAACGGGAGGGCGGGGCTGATGGGAGGCCGTTACCTTGACGTAGGGAACTCTGTTTTTGTCCTCGTGCACCGACAGGTTGGTCTTGGACACTGGAGGAGCAGGAAGACGCGTGCGTCAAGTAAATAAAGTAAACAAGACACTGTCTGGTTGAAACACACTCAAAAAGGTAACGGGCAGATGCGATGAGCCAATGCAACGCATCTAAGACGAAAGCGCTGACCGAGTTTGAAAAAATAGGATGGAATCCATTAACGCAGGTTGGGATTCAGTTCAATTACAAAGAGTAGCGGTTCATAACATGAACCCCGCTAGCCATTTTGAGTAACACCAGTAATCACTTTGGATGTGATTGTGCTCCATCTGTCCCCGAGCATTCAACCACTCTCAAGTCAAAAAGCCAAAATCATTCACTGGTTGCATGTGGCGAATAAGCAGGAGGACCAGAAGTATCCCACTGCTAAGATACGAGCCACTTACCATCCAACAGGTCCCGAATTTTATCCAGGTAGATTTCAAAGTAAGACACCTGTGACGAAACAGATGAAAGAAAAAATAAACAAAACAAATCGAACGAAATTGAGTTTTCTTTGCAAAGAGCTGGCTTCTTTTTCGCTCATCGAACCTTGATGTGGAACTCCAGGTTCTCGTCCATGGAGTAGATGTAGTTGAAGATGTCCTGCACTATCCTGGGGATGATGCCCATGGAGTCTGTGTCGTGGAGCAGTCCCTGGAAACAAGGAGAAGAATAACCATGACGCGAGGACCGACTGTTCCTGACTGACTGAGTCTGACGGTTCAACTGCAACGACTCAAACTAAATCTGGGGAATACATCTCCAGTAATGCCAATTCATGTTAACGTCTAAAGTAGTAGACACAAACACACAATCACTGGAGAGATTTAACGGCATACGGCAAACGACGAGTTCAGTGTTGGGAGACGAAAGACGACCTACCTCCATGGTGTGTGTTTTCCCAGAGGAGGTCTGCCCGTACGCAAAAATCGTCCCGTTGTATCCCTCCAGAACATCTGAAAAAGACAACGAACGCAACATGAGCGGGGCCGAGTCAAAACACACCGGCATGCTCGGAGTGAAGAACAACTCATGTCTTCATGTGATCCATGGTAACACCATGGATCACCATGGATGGATCACCATGATCATCCATGGTGACGCCATGGATGGATCACCATGATCATCCATGGTGACGCCATGGATGGATCACCATGATCATCCATGGTGACGCCATGGATGGATCACCATGATCATCCATGGTAACACCATGGATCACCATGATCATCCATAGTAACACCATGGTAACACCATGGATCACCATGGATGGATCACCATGGATGGATCACCATGATCATCCATGGTAACACCGTGGGTCACCATGGATGGATCACCATGATCATCCATGGTAACACCATGGACCACCATGGATGTTACCATGCCTGTATGTTGAAACCTCAGCGGGATGAAGAGAGGAAGCGGGGGGCTCACCTTTGACGATCTTCTGCGCGCAGGCGTTGTACACTTGTTCCTGCGAGGTGTTTGGTGCGAAGACCCTGTCGAACGCGTAGGGCTTGCTCTGAAAGAGACAGGGGGGCAGCATGTTATCATCAATGCAGATCTATGGACCGTTTCATGTATCACACATGATGACTGTTATGCTACCGTCTTTCTGGGCCTTAGCGTCACGGTACTATAGTCTATGCATTCAGTGACATCGAAAGATGCATCAGGAAATAACGATCCAATTAAAATCCCAAATACTGCAACTAACAAACATTTTTTGTTACAACTACTAACAACTTTAACTATTGCAAGAAATTGATCCACAAATGTTTTCTGTAGCATACCGACATTGGGTAAAGATACGGCAAAGACATGGCTGTGACAAAATTATCCCCACAGCTAGGCTTTTAATCTTTTAAGACTAGTCTTAGTCTATAATCACAATAATGAAAATTTAGCTGTTGCCCAATTCAACTTTCCACAAGAGGAAACGTGCTATTTGAGGCGTGCCTTTGAATCGATGTGTTTACAGGAGGCTGACAGCTGAATTACAAAAAGTGATGAGTCAAGCTTTTCACTTTCAGCTTTCAAGTTTGGACGGAGATGGTCTGCTGCATCGGTTTTGAACAATCACTTGCCTGCCTCCCCCTCTCTCTCCCTCCCTCCCCCCTCTCTCTCTCCCTCCCACTCTATCCTGCTTGGTAGTGGCAGCGATGTGGGCCAGTGAGACACACACACACACACACACACACACACACACACACACACACACACACACACACACACACACACACACACACACACACACACACACACACACACACACACACACACACACACACACACACACACACACACACACACACACACACACACACACACACACACACACACCTCCCCCCCCCTGCCACACCCTGGGCAATCCGGGTTTTCCGCGCGCCGTGATGACCGCAGCACCTGTACCAGTGGGCCCCGCCCTCAGAGGCACCACAGCGTCGTTGACACACGTCTCCTCTCCCCTGTGTGTGTGCGTGTGTCACTGCAGAGGGGAGCTCCCTCTCCCTCTGGTAAACACGTTCTGAACATTAGCTTCAATGTCACCAGCTGAGGGGACTATAAATACTGAGCAAACTATTTGAACTGCCCGGACTGTGTGACAGAGCAATAGCTTTAATAAATGAACCGGGCACCCCCCCCCCGCCCTCTGGTCACCATCCTATGCCTGGGGTACCCGCAATGACACAGAGGGGCGGCGGCCTGGGGAAAAAAAAGAAAAAAGAAAAAAAAAGAACCTGTTTTCCCGTCATTCATACATCAGAAGGACAAAGAAACTCAGACCACGATGGCCAGCAGGCACAGACACTCTGCGGCTCACAATGAGCTCTCTGGCTGTTGCCCCTTCAAAATGTATTCCTCGCTACGTCATGAAGACCAGTCCCAGCCAACACAGCAGACTGTAGCACACGCCCTAGCTGGCTCGACCTGCTCAGCTTTTTAAAAGCAGCTGAGCTACTGTCTGGTCTACGATGATTCAGACGCACCGATAGCCAAGTCACTAATAGGCCGGGGTCAAATTATTTCAGCTAATTGTGGGCAATTGATGCACTGTTGAAATGTGCAGAGGCTGCGATGTTTCTCTGTCTGGGCCATCCGGTTTGTATGAAATGCAGTGCAGGTGTATAATAGCGCAGGGTGGGCGAGAGGGGGCCCAGAGCTGTCTGGGCTCTCCGTTAGCCAACGCCAGGGGACGCTTTGACTTTTACGGCAAGTTGGTCGGTGGAGACGGAGGAGAGGACCGGTCGAGAATCCCAACAGTAAATCTCATGCATCTCGACACAATTCCGTGTCTAAACGGCGCCGGCGTCTGGACATCCGGTGGCGACGGCCGTACCGAGGACTTTTTAGCCGTCACGTCCGGTTTGACAGTAGATTAGCGTTACTGACCGGGCGCTCTGGCGGGGGTCACCCGAAGAAAACTCCCCAACGGCCCGGAGGGACATATGATCAAACCGCGATGCTACCTGTTTGCACAGGATAGCTGCTCATGAATGTTTTATTGTTGCCGGACAAAGCGGGCCTGTCCTCAGCACAGAGTACTGCTGAGTAATAAGTCACACATTATATAGTCATATACTTTAATTCCCCCTCCCCCCAAACCCGGATTCACTGCTTCAAATCACATTACATGAAGCCACTTTAGGCAGTAGGACTTTGGCGGCCGGACCGACCCAACAGCCGCATGCTCTGCGGTCGTTATCGGAGGACACAGCGGTGTGTCAACTCTGTGGTCGACTTCGTCATCCTTTTGTCTACCCATGCCCGGGGGACAGGACAGGACAGTAATGGACGCATGAATAATTGACCCGTGGGCAGCATGAGGCCCACTCTATGTATGGTGGCAAGTAACATCACACAGTGCACAGCTGCGCACCACTGGGAAATATTTGCGAGCGGAAAGAAAACGTGTGTGTATGTATATATATATATATATATATATATATATATATATGAATCACTTCAGCATGACGCCGGGCTATATTTAAAATCAATTTGGTAACGCCGGTTATGATATCATGTTCATAACAAAAGTTGAAAATGGACAACTGCAATTTATTTTGACCTGGTAATATCACACTAAGTATGAAAGGAGCCGAGCGATGTCATTTCCTTCCCGATGAGTGTAAATATGGAGGCAGCTCTACTGTGCAGTTTGGGCGTATCATCTAATTAAACAAGTTGCTTTTCCTGCCCCGGGGCCTACGCATGCAGATTGGCCCAGTGTGAAGTCGCCATTATTGTAGTCCTTAAGTAATTATTTAATAAAATATTTCATTTTGCCGATGTCTCCCCATCGAAACCAGACAGTCGAGGAAGAGCACAGAGAAACACGAACGAGGACACAAATGTTGACTCGATATAATTGCATAAGTGTTGGGTATAATTCCAACAACAGTGGCTTTGTAGACTTTACTACAGGCTAGTGAAATGAGAGAGAAATGAGGCAGTTTAGGATTCAGCCCCAATTCAGGGTGCACAAAACTGTGACCTGAACACGTCAGCTGTCGTGAATAAGAGTGCAAAACAACATACATCATCAACATAATAATCACCCCACCCCATCAGGAGAAATCTCACAGTGCCCAGCACTGTCCTGATTGGTAGAACAGCTGGTTACCAGGCGATAGAACACAGGGGATTACCCAGAAGGCCTGTGCCGCTGCCATGTATGCATACAGTTAGTGCGCCACTTCTCCCAACAGCTGAGCTAGCAGACACTAGCAGGGCCAATTGCCACAAACACTTGTGTCTTTGACTATCTGCACAGGGATTAAGACAATGCCTACAGGCGCTCTGACTTGGTTTTGACAATAATATCCGTGGCCCGGCCCAAAATGGTGGGATTGCTGGCAGTAGCTTAGATTTTTTTGTGACATTCAGAACTATTAATGAAAAATTAGTGAAAAGATATCTGCACTGTTTTGTTGGCAAAACGTTGAATGAATAGGTCAATTGTCTCCAAGTGCCATCGGCTAAATGAGATTTAGTGCATGATGTTTACTCCACGGATGTCAAGGGCTTCAAGTGCTTCATCTGCTACATTTCCTGAGGTGTAATCCCTTTGTCAGACACCAAAGTCCATGCAAATCAGGGCGGGTTGCTACCATGGAACCATAATGTTTAACTTTAAAGGATAGATTGTTCCTACCCAGAAGGGTAACGACTGAAAAGGCTTTACCAACAGTCTTAATCGTCTTTTTTTGGCCAACATAGCCACAGAGGCACCGTGGTGATTGACACTTGGAGAGGTCAATTTGAATCTCTAGTTTAGTATTTAACATACTAGACAGCCCACACCCATGTCAACATAAACGGCGCTCCAATGCTACAGGGCAACAAGCCACCATCAACGTTAACGAACATGTCTTCGTCGTTGACACAAGGAAGCAGTAACAGTTGCGTTAATCACGATTTTGGAAGTGCAGCAGCATCGGTAGAAGTAAAAGTTAATACAAATGTCACTCGGAATGGGATGTACTGTATTAGATCATCGCCTTGCTTTCAAAACTCGTCCACCAAGGCGACATGAATGTGGAACTTCTGACAGCAGGCGATGAAATCGTACCTGGTCGCATCCCGTCGATTACCACAGCTAGATCTAGGATGCAACATACGCAGGCACTTCCATAGATTTCCATATCGCTAACGTGGTGAACAAGTGAGCAGTGTGGAACTAGCTGACTAGCCAGGGCCAGCTAATCTGTCAAGCGCCCAGCTGGCCTAGCTAACCGCTTCACATCAGCCATTGTCATGTATTGTTTCTTCATGGTTTCCAGTATGCGTTTGTATTGACGCTATGACAATAGTGTTACAGTGACATCGAGGGATATTAAAGACATCGAGTGTCTTGAATCCTCATGATATCAGCAACCTGTGACGGTCGTGGTGTGTTGCATTGTTGAATGACAGCTCGCTAGCCACGGTAACAACCGCGAACTTGACATTTGGGACATGTAACATTGGGGTGTTCGTGTGTGCTATAGACATGATGTCCGAGAGAGTATTTAATATATCAACATCATACCAATGATTTGTCTTATTACGTTATAAAATAGACCGCAATGGCACAAGCCTGGGCACAGCGAAGGGCCAATTAGGAGATCGCACAGGTCAGCACTGGGCTAACGTTAGCCTGGAAGCTAACATGCTAACGACCCTACCTCCATGATCTACGAAATATCATCCGACTACGGTTGCGGTGACTGGCAAATAGAAGGTCTATAATAAACATGGAAACAACTTACCGCGATTACTACCGTTTCATCCCCCTGGAACTTGGGGATGTACCGGTCTCCTCTGGTTACCTCCGAGCTGTTCAAGGGCCTAAAGCGGCACATCACTTTAATGGTGCACTCCGCCGGGTCGGCCATCTTCCACGGTGCAGGAATGGAAATTTACAAATTAAATGAAATAGATCCTGGATCTAGGAGCGCAATGGGAGGCCAAGCCCCGCTCACCCACCGTCAGGGTCAAGCAAGTGTTGTAATCGCGCTGATATTCAGTACAAAATTCAGTATTTTCCCCTAAATCACTTCCTTTCCTGTTTGGAAGCCATGATACCGGTGGATCGCTCCTTGGGTTGGCCACCTCACCCCTCCTGGTGTGTGTATGGATCACAATGACGTCACCCCTACAGACAATGAATGCGTTTTAAAAACCGACAAACTAAGCCTAACTAAGGCACAGCATTTGCAATGTGGTGCAGAACAAATTAAGTAACAAATCAAATAAAAATATTTCAACGTAATTGTAATTTTAGAACAGATTATAGCCTAAAGAATTTGGGTAGAAAATAATTAATCCATGATGTTTATCTATGGCAACCGTTATTATTATTTTTATAATTTTTATTAATCATCATTGCCAAATGTCCCCACAAATGTATGATTCTGATGGCTACGTTTAAATTGTTTCTAAAATGAAAAGTATGACTTAATGTTTGCCCACCCTTATTGGACGACTGCCATTGCAGAGAACACCACAAGCGGCTGAACAGATTTTTCTGACCACTCCCTAAAACAGCAAGGGATATCCTTTTCACCCATTCAAATACCAGTTCTGTGGGCCCACTCGTGTTTTCATTAAGGGAATGAGCGGGTGTGGTCCCTGCTGGGGTAGACGACCAGTGTTGTGCGGTCACCACTGAGCAGTAACTTCCTACACAGACTACAATGGCCTCAATCTAGAGTTAATAACGCTTTGTACATTGCAATACAACTCAAAAGTAGGTCTACTGATAGTTGCGTTACTTTTTATCATAAACACTTTACTTTACAAAATGTGACTATAATTATAACTATTAATACATTAGTTCACAAGGAGATGCTCCCTACTTTACTCATTTCATAATCCCCCTATAGCAGACAGACAGTCAGACAGACAAACAGAAATACTTTAATGATCCCTGAGGGAAATTGCATTCGTTACAATACCCCGGGAAAAGAAAATACAGTGTAGAAGTGAAAAACAGTATTGTACAGTGTAGAAATATAAATATATAGTATAAACATATGTAATAATACACATAAATATACATACATCTAGGCATACACTATAGAAAGTAAATAGCATACCCAAAAAAATAGCATGTAAGGTAAGCAGAGTTAGTGAATGACCAGTTATGAAGCGACTACTAAGGTGATAGTGACCACATAAAGAGAGGAAAGCAGGGGCCAACACAAGCCAAGTGTCTAACCAAGCCTATCAGTAGACAGCTGTTGAGAAATGTATAGAGAGGCATCATACAATATTACTATGGGTGTTCTGCTTTTATAGGTTTTGTACTATTCTTTAAATTTGATGACATTGATGGCATTTACCCGACATGGCTGGTAAATGTTCTGGCAGCAGGATAAAGAAAATAACCAAATGCATCTATTTGTAATCTTTTAATCACATCATTCAAAAGTACTTTGTGACTCAAGGGTCTATATTACCTGTATAGGCTATGGCCAAATGGGTAATACAGAAGTATCCCTAACATTTCATATTAAGTTAAATAGGCAGGGATTAACATAACAGTATAGTAGGACTATAGTATAATGCATTCACATACAGAAAATAAGATTGTGTTATTATAAATAGAAATATAGAAATAGAAATACTTTATTAATCCCATGCTGGGAAATTCGAATGTAGCAGCAGCATTACAGAATAGAAATAAAAATAAAAATAAAAATAAAAGTGTATGTAAAAATAATATATATACATTAAGATATAAATATAGACTAAAACTAAATAAACTAAAAATGTAAAATAAATATAATCTAAACTAATTAAATATAGTGCAAGTATTTTTATAATAGTCATAATAGTCATTCATTATATCTTTAAGATCAACACCCCATCCCCCATCCCCCCTCCTGCTCTACTCATCTCCCTGCTGTACCACTAGACCCGGGCATGGCAGCTCTTGCACCTCCCCTCCCAGCACCACCCTCTCTCTCTCTCTCTCTCTCTCCCGTTCCACACTCACAGGGAGGCTGGACCAATGTCCAGCCCAGAGGACAGTCATCCCCTCACCACACCCCCAACTATTCCTGCGACCCCAGCAATAACAACCCCAACCATCAACACCAGCCACGTGAGACGGCAGCTCACAAGGATCAGGTCAAACAAGGCCAGAGGACCCGACGACATCAGCCAAAGGGTGCTCAAGCCAGGCCGGCAGGCTGAGAAGCTCCTGGTGATGCAGGTCGATCCTGACATGGTGGCATGGATTACGAACTACCTCACGGACAGGCCGCAGTATGTCAGGCTGCGACACTGCTTGTCAGACACGGTGACAAGCAACACCGGTACACCCCAGGGAACTGTACTTTCACCATTCTTGTTAACCCTCTACACCTCAGATTTCTGCTACAACTCCCGAACATGCCACCCGCAGAAGTTCTTTGACGACTCCTCCTGTCACGGACCAGACAGACGAGGACCACAATTGCGTCACGTTTCAACAGTTTATTGAAGGGTTTGGGGAAAGGGGGTGTATGGGTGTCTTTCCAGAGCTGAGTGGCGTCTCAGTATTGAGGACACTGAAGGCCTTGTCGGCTGCTGGGGTCCAAGCAAAGGGCTGCTTGGTGCTTGTCAGAGCAGTGAGAGGAGCGGCTACAGAGCTGTAATTCCGGATGAACTTTCTGTAGAAGTTTGCAAAGCCAAGGAATTGCTGCAGCTTCTTTCGGTTTTCTGGGACTGGCCAGGAGGTTACTGCTGAAACCTTGGCTGGGTCCATCTGGATATTTCCCTCTGCCACAATATACCCCAGGAAGGTCATGGTCTTTGCATGAAACTCACACTTCTCTGCCTTCACGTAGAGTGAGTTCTCCAGGAGACGACGAAGGACTTGCTGAACATGCCGGGTGTGTTCAGACAGGGTCTTGGAGAAGATTAAAATATCGTCCAGGTAAACGAAGACAAATTTGTTTAACATGTCCCGTAGTACATCATTCACAAGGGCTTGGAAGACAGCAGGAGCGTTGGTAAGACCAAAAGGCATCACCCGGTACTCGTAGTGGCCGGTTGGAGTGTTGAATGCTGTCTTCCATTCGTCGCCCCGCCGGATCCGCACTAGGTGGTAGGCGTTCCTGAGGTCCAGCTTAGTGAAGATTGTGGCTCCCTGGAGCAACTCAAAGGCAGAGGTGAGCAGAGGCAGGGGATACCGGTTCTTCACAGTGATGTCGTTGAGGCCCCGGTAATCAATGCAGGGACGAAGGGATCCATCCTTCTTCCCCACGAAGAAGAACCCAGCACCGGCAGGAGACGAGGATGGACGGATTATTCCAGCCGCCAGGGAGTCACTGATGTAATCCCCCATGGCCCTTCGTTCAGGGGCAGACAGGGAATAGAGACGACCCTTGGGAGGGGCAGTGCCAGGGAGGAGGTCAATGGCACAGTCATACGGTCGATGCGGGGGCAGAGATGTGGCCTTGAGCTTGCTGAACACCTCCCGGAGACCATGGTAGCATTCCGGGACGTTCAGGATGTCGGGAGCTGAGTTGACGGGTACGGAGTGAAAGGGGAAGCGTGGCAGCGAGCAGGCAGGTTTGGTGGCAGTCTTTTCCCCACTCCTTGATCTCCCCGGTTGCCCAATCGAGGTGAGGGTTGTGCCGACGGAGCCATGGGTAGCCCAAGATGAGGGGTTGGCCCGGAGAGCGGAGGAGGTGGAACCGAATGGCTTCCTGGTGGTTAACAGACAGCCTCATCGAGACGGGGGCAGTGACTCGGGTGACTGTGCCGAGAAGGTGCCCATCCAGCGCCCGTGCAGGGACGGGAGGTGTCAGATGGTGAATCTCCAGTCGCAGCTGGCGAGCGAGCTCAGCGTCCATTATGTTGGCTTCGGCGCCAGAGTCCACCAGGGCAGCCAGGGTGTGTGTGGAGTCAGAAAGGTGAAGATGAACTTGCAGCATCGGTTTGCGGTTGGAGGACTGGATCGCCATTGAGCTCAGCCGGACTCCTCCTACATCTGGTGAGCTTTGGCTTTGGGACTTGACAGGCGGGGACTGACTTGTGGAAGGCTCACCCCGAGTGCGGATGGGAGGTTGACTCAGGCGCCCTCTCTCTCGTCGCCGTGGATACGGCGGTCAATGCGGACGGCCAGGGCAATGGCGTCATCGAGTGTCGGGGGCTGCTCATGAGAGACAAGCTCGTCTTGAATGTAGTCCGCCAAGCTGTGGAGGAAGGCGTGCACCAGTGCCACGGAGTTCCACGAGCTGCGACTAGCCAGGGTGCGAAAGTCAATGGAGAAGTCTGCCACTGTCCAATTGCCCTGGCGGATGGTCAGCAGTGCTTGTGATGCTTCGGTTGTTGATGAGCCCAGGTCAAAAACCTTTAACATCTCCTCTTCGAAGGCCCTGAAAGAGGCGCAGGCTGGGGTCTGCCGGTCGAACTCTGCCGTTCCCCATAACCGAGCGCGGCTGGTGAGATGGGTAATGACGTACCCCACCTTGGCTCCCTCCGTCGAGAAGGTCCTGGGTTGTAAAGCGAACTGGATTCGACAGCTGGACAGGAACGCTCGTACCTGCCTCGGGTCACCGTCAAAACGTTCCGGATTGCCAATCTTCGGTTCTGGGGCGCTGGGATCAGGGGCAGCATAAGCAGGAGTGGACGTAGCTGGAGTAGGTGGAGTGGCCGGATTGGTGAGTAATTGCAGGGCTTGGGCTAGCTGTTGCTGTTGTTGCTGAATCTGTTGTTGCTGCTGGTTAAACTGTTGTTGTTGTTGTTGTCCGAGCTGGAGCAGGGAAGCGATGTCGCCAGCCATCCGATTGATGTCTCCCTCAGTGAGCTCCAGTCGCTGTAGGGCAGACATCTCGGCCTTTTTCCCCATACTGGTCTGGGAGTGCGCTGGGTCCATGATGGTCAGATCGTACTGTCACGGACCAGACAGACGAGGACCACAATTGCGTCACGTTTCAACAGTTTATTGAAGAGTTTGGGGAAAGGGGGTGTATGGGTGTCTTTCCAGAGCTGAGTGGCGTCTCACTGAGATGGCGGGGTGGGTTCCAGGGCAGACTCGTTGATTGTCCGGGGTCACTGGGTAAAGACACGCACACAGCCGGGGGGCAATATTCATCGTGATAAGGCAGAAGGCCACCCCTGTTCAGAAGGTCAAGGTTACCGGGGCAGAAGATCAAAGACGTAGTTGAGCAGGTCCGATATCCCAGGTAAGAGTCAGAGGTGTATGAAGACAGGCAGGGTAACAGGTACTGGTTTGCAGACGATCTGACAAGAGTGGACTGAAAAACAGGGCTTTATATACAGGGCAAGATGAGTGGTGAATGCAGTGCAGCTGGTAGGTTAACGAGGGTTGAGCAGAGCAGAGCAGAGACAGGTGGAGGTAATCAGACCAATTAGTGGTGTTACTAGGCAGAGAGAGCTCATGACACCTCCATTGTTGGATGCATCACAGACAGTAGGGAGGAGGAGTACAGGGAACTAGTGAAGAACTTTGTGGGATGGTGTGAAGGGAACCACCCACCTTCAGCTCAACACCGGGAAAACCAAGGAGCTGGTGGTGGACTTCCGGCGCAGAAAGAGCCCCCCATTACCGGTTTCCATAAATGGGGAGGAGGTGGAGATGGTGGATACCTGTAAGTTCCTTGGGGTGCACCTGAACAATAAACTGGACTGGTCGGACAACACTGAGGCCCTCTACAGGAAGGGACAGAGTAGGCTGTTCTTCCTGAGGAGGCTCAGATCTTTCAATGTGTGCACTAGGCTGCTACGGATGTTCTACCAGTCGGTGGTAGCCAGTGTCACCTTCTTCGCTGTTGTGTTCTGGGGAGGAGGCATTGGGAGCAGAGGTGCCAGCAAGCTGAATAAGCTGGTGAGGAAGGCGAGCTCTGTGGTGGGGATAAAGCTGGACTGTGTGGAGTAAGTGACAGAGAGGAGGATGAGGGGAAAGCTGCAGGCGATTCTGGACAACCCCTCTCACCCTCTCTATGCCGAGCTGAGACAACTCAGGAGCACGTTCAGCCACAGGCTCACTCAGCCACGTGCCTCAAAGCGCTTGGGGGGCTCTTTCATCCCATCAGTTATCAGACTCTACAACACCTCAACCACCCACTCCCAATGTCTCGAAAGCCCCAACACCTCCAGATAATGGACTGAACACCACACCCCACACCCCAGGACTGTTTTCCTAGGCCGTTGTTACTTTATGTCTTCTCACATGTCTTACTTACAAAAATCCTGTACATTTGCACATTTTGTATTTTGCACATTTTTGCACACTTGCACATCTATTTTGCCCAATTTTTATCTGCACATCTATTTTTATTTTTTAATATCTACACCTCAGCAGGACTCAGTTACCAATTGCACTGTTCATCTCAATGATGACTACTATGTATGTTCATCTAACAATTGCACTGTTCATCTCAATGATGACTATGTATGTATATAGGTTTTCATTTTTTCATCTGACATGATTCTAGGAGCTTGCATATAATTTTATCTTAATTTAGGTAAATCTATTTATTGTTTAGTGTTTATTGTCTATACTCAGGTCTTTTATCGCACTCCTCTATCCCCTTGTACTGCTGGTCAATGTGAATATCTCCTAAGGGGGATTAATAAAGGAATATCTATA
>JAXIVH010001539.1:0-20287 GCA_036785325.1 Urophycis tenuis
GCGAATGTCGAGCCGAAAACCACAGAGGCAAAGTTTCATTAACTTCCACCTATTGTTTGGATTGTGTAGCTAGAGGCTAGTCAATTCTCACAATCAACACAAACTACACATACTTTACCGTCTGCTGTTAGACCAACCAGATTTGCTATTATTAATTCATTCCGATTTTCAGAATTCTATGTAATTTATAAGTGATTTAAACAGAAAATGGGTACATAATTGTAGGTATTGTTAGCCTGTGATGCTAGCCGTTAGCTACCCAGAGCTAACTATCGATATTGGATATCCCCAAGATTACCGATTAAAATAGTTTGGGATTGTATAATCTTTAGATTAAGGACTGTTACTAAATAACAATAGCGTACAAATAAGAAAGTATCCTTATCCATAGGTAAATAAAGCTAGCAGGTAAGCTGTTAGCCACATTAGCCATGCGACTGGTAGTCCGCCTGTCACTGTGTGTTTTGGTCCGTCGCTAAAAATGTCTCATAATGTAAATTGTCTTTGCCACTGCTTCAGTACAAGTCACATTAATATCGTTCTCGCACAGGAAACATGCACTGAACTGCCATCGAATGAAACCCGCTTTGTTCAGCGTTTTATGCGAGATAAAGGAGAAAACAGGTGAACTGGTGCTTTATTTATCATACCATGTACTTCATCTATCATACCACCAAACGTTTTTTTCTAGAATCGCCTGCTATACTCGAATACATTAATGTAATTGCTTCTGTGATTATGGTAACGTAACACATTTAACGGTTGCCCTAAGCCAATGTTTTGGTTATAACCTATTTATAACATATTGTAAACATATCAAATGACATAGAATAGACCATGACCTGGAACAAATAACAAATACAACTACTCCTTTTAATCTATTATGGGATGTGAGCTAGTCCTATTTCCACTGTTTATACTTGACGCCCACAAAGAAAGCTGGGATTGACACCGGCTTACGTCTTGATGACAGGTCTGTCCATGAGAAACAACCAGGAGGAGGAGCCTCAAGACCCTCAGCTTGTGCGATTAGACAACATGCTGCTGGCTGAGGGCGTGGCTGGGCCAGAGAAAGGGGGCGGGGCTGCGGCGGCGGTGTCCGCGGCAACCAGCTCCGGCGGGATGTCCCCGGACAGCTCTCTGGAGCATTCGGACTACAAAAGCAAGTTGAGCCAGATTCGCAGTATCTACCACACTGAGCTGGAAAAATACGAACAGGTACCGTGTCGCGGTGGGTCGCTTGACACTTGAGTTGAGGGAATGGTGATGGACACACGGACACATGAGAGCTAGTATTGCAAACACCGCTTCTCGTACACTGCAGGACTTCTGAATTATGTCACCGTCAAAGAGAGTAGGCGAGGTTCATAGGGGGGGCAGAATAGTTTTGTGGTAAGAGTGTGTGTCTGCCAGCTGTAAGGCTCACAGGCTCGAACCCCACATGTCCACAACCTGTAGGCATCCTTGAGCAAACCACCCTAACCTCTACCTGCTTCTTAAAGCTGCAGTAGGTAAAAAGATACAAGATTAATAAAATCAGACGCATTTCTTAACGTGGACACTGACACACTTTCTACTGTGAGTTAGTTTCATTGACCAGTGAACTAGCAGTGCAGAGATATTCCATTCTCATTATTCACAGCGATGCCCACTCCTTTTAAGAAATCAGAGAAGTTCAAAGAGAATTGTGGGGAAACACAAACTATTCCCACACCCGATTCAGGGCTAGCATGGCTTTATTACTATTTTTTTTTAACCTTTTATAGCTTGCTACCTTTACAGAGTCAGAGCCTCTTTATGAAATGTGAGAGTGGAAACTCACTCCAGCTGACAGTCGAGGGGTCTACATTAAGATATGTATTGGAGAAAAAAAAGCTGCGGCAGCTTTGATTGCATGTCTTTTAAATTCACTTTTAGCGAATTTGGATGAAAGTGTCCCTATGATTAATATTTGATGTCAGAATAGATAATAATTTAATTGATTTTCATATATTTCCTGCCTTAGTTACTTTTTCCACATAGGGACACACACTTCAGTGGACAAACAACAAAATAAGAAGCTGTAATGAATGACGATTTCCACAGGGAAGTTAAACACTAGAACCTACACACTCAGTACTAACACATTAAAACCCATTGAGCTGAACCCCAGCATGCTACGTCAACTGTGGTAGCACACGTTGCAATGCCCAGCACTATCTCTACCTCATCCTGGCTCTCATCCCCACTGCCCCCTGCCCCCCGCCACCCTCCTCCATCCCGGCAGGCCTGCAGCGAGTTCACCACGCACGTGATGAACCTGCTGCGGGAGCAGTCGCGCACGCGGCCCGTGTCGCCGCGGGAGATCGAGCGCATGGTGGGCATCATCCACCGCAAGTTCAGCTCCATCCAGACGCAGCTGAAGCAGAGCACCTGCGAGGCCGTCATGATCCTGCGCGCCCGCTTCCTCGACGCCAGGTGGGTGGAGGGGATGCATCGGGGGGGGGGGGGCGACACGGTGCGTGGGGATGGTTAGGTGGGTGGAGGGGTGTCGGGGGGTGGTGGGTGGCTAGTTGGGTGGAGGGGTGGTGGATGGTTAGGTGGGTGGAGGGGTTGTGGATGGTTATGTGGGTGGAGGAATAGTAGATGGTTAGGTGGGTGGAGGGGTGTCGGGGCGGTGGGTGGCTAGTTGGGTGGAGGGGTGGTAGAGGGTTAGGTGGTTGAAGGGATGTAGGTGAATAGTTAGGTGGGTGTAGGAGTGTATAGGGCAATCAGTTGATATTTTAGTTTTTCATGCGTGCGCGTGTGTGTGTGTGTGTGTGTGCTTGTCTCCAGGCGTAAGCGGCGTAACTTCAGTAAGCAGGCGACAGAGGTGCTGAACGAGTACTTCTACTCCCACCTGTCCAACCCCTACCCCAGTGAGGAGGCTAAGGAGGAGCTGGCCAAACAGTGTGGCATCACCGTCTCCCAGGTGACCACAGCGTTGCACTTAGACCATCCGGTCGTCATCGTAATCCTCCGGCCGCTTTTGGGACCGGCGGGGGGGGGGAAAACTGAGAGCTGAAGAGAGACAAAGGGTTGTCATTACATTACATTACATTACAGGATACAAATGCCTCATGTTACACAGAAAACATGAGGCATTTGTGTCCTGTGGTACAGCAATTACATTATATCTATCGATATGTACATTATATATATCATTATATCAATAGAACTTGGTACGTCCAATCTGTTTAACCGTAATTAAGGGCAGATTTGAGGCTGGATTTAAAAACTGCCCCACTGGGTGTGACTGGGTATGAAAGCCTGGAGGGAAGGGAGTCTGCACAGCGCCTGCCCGCGGTCCTCACGTTGTGGCTCTGTGGGCCGACAGGTGTCCAACTGGTTCGGCAACAAGAGGATCCGCTACAAGAAGAACATCGGGAAGTTCCAGGAGGAGGCCAACATCTACGCCATGAAGACGGCCCTGGTCGCCACGCAGAACGACGACTCGCCGCACACGCCAAACTCCACAGGTCCCGCCTCCGGCCGACACCACTCTGCCCTGTTTTCTAAATAAGGGCGCACCGCTGTTACACTATGTCTAGTGCTGGGGCAGTGTGGTCAGTACCACGGGGACCAGAAGGTCTCCTGTATGAGACTCTCGTCCCCGTCGCCCTCACATTCACATGCAGATAAAGAGACATAAAGACACTCTGCTCCCAGCGCCATGCATAGGATGTGTTAAATGCAGATCATTCATTTCCCCTCTTGGGTGAATGAGGATGAGGATGTGCATGTGCTGCAGTTCAAATTCACTTAAACCGGTATATTCCAGGTTAACTACGGTTAATGAGATGGTGAGCTGCAGTTAAACTGTATGAACGTATTGCATATTAACCTCATTTAGAGTAAGGGTGTGCTGCCCTTAACTCCTTTAAGGGTAAAGGGCATTTAGCAGACACCTTTGTCCAAAGCGACTTACAATCAAAACATTTGTGTGGTTCGACATGTGGACAGTTGGAGGAAGGGTTTCGAACCGCCGATCCTACGGTTAGCGGACGACCTGCTCTGTCCACCCGCTCTACCCACTGAGCTAATGCCGCCCCATTAAGGATTTAAACTACATGAAGGACGTTGTGTGTAAACTACATTTCCCTGTATTCCCTCAGGCTCCGGGTCCTTCTCTCTGCCCGGGTCAGCCGACCTGTTCCTGGGCGGGTCACAGATGAACGGAGAACAGCCGGGCTACATCATGGGAGGACAGGTACCATTCACAACACACACACACACAACTCAATGGCGGCAAACGTGGGAGACTCTCCTCTCTGAGAATCAGAGCCGCGGTGACGTTCTCTCTCTCTCCTTCCTTTCCGGTTCCTCGCAGACGAACGGCGGCTGGACAGGAAGGAACACATCACCGCACGCCGGTTCGCCCCGCAGCGATGGGTCAGACCACTCGGAGTGATCTCCCCCACCCCCACCCCCGCCCCCATCCTCCACCCCCACCCCCATCCTCCATCCTCCCCATGGTGTGCGATGCCAGCGACTCTTGAGGAGAGGAGATGTACACCGGCGAAGACACAACGAATGAATCTCACTCCACCCACCCGCTTGGCTGCAGTTATCTCCTGCGTTGGGTCTTTTTCTTACTGCTTGTCACTGCTCATGTATGTCTTTTCAATGTGTTTTAAGAGTGTGTGTGTGTGTGCGCGTGTGTGTGTGTGTGTGTGCGCACGTACGTGTGTGTGCATGTGTGTGTGTGGGGCCCTGTTCACACCCGCCGTCTTCAGATGTGAGTCCAGATGTGCGTGTTGACGTACCGGATGTTGACTTGCATCTCCACAGTCGTCCTCTTTGTTGATTGGCTTTTGCGTTCCCACTCAATACGCAAACCCCCCCCCCCCCCGAAACATGTTGTATTTTCAGTTAAAACCACTAGAATCCCTTTTTATCCACATATGAGGCAAGCCGGGTACCTTTTTACAAAATTGAGAACTGCTGGATCAGGTGATATGCCAGCGCGGGTATTCCTTGATTAGCGTCTCCATGACGATGCGAGTGGTTCACACAGTTAAATGGCGTGCAATGGAGATCCCCTGGAACGTGACATCGCCACCACGACACGGTCACACGTGACCTTTCACCCTGGTCAGATTGTAATTTGCCTCTGCAGCGTTTACACCTGTGGTTGAGAAGAAGCCCATCTGGATGTGAAACCGGATCAGCAGTGTGAACAGGGTCTGTGTGTTGTGGAGCGCATGGGACTGTAGTTTTATTACTGGTTATAAAGGGGGGTTGTTTTCCACTAGTCTTGACTATGTTACTGCGGTGTGTGTGTGTGTGTGTGTGTGGGGTGGGGGGGCAGGGCTGGGGGGAGGCGGGGGGGAGGGGGCTGTGGTCTTGAGGGATAACTGCATTATCATTGTTTTTTACCACACTATATTATTATTATTATTGTCGTTTTTATTAGTGGTGCAACGACTATTTTAAGTTTTTTTTTTTTTCCCTTTTACTTAGCTCAGATGGAGAGAATGCATTCAGCGAATGAGAGGGGGCAATAGAGAAAAATCCAAAGATTTAGTGTGTTTGTTTCTCTGGTTCTGGTTCGTCTTTCTACTGGGCTCCCGTGTCGCTGTGCGGGAGCGGTCCTGTTTGTCCCACACTAACAGTTTGAATGAGTATATCCACAGTGCTGTCTTTTTTCTGTACAGTGAAACACCTGTATTCTCTCTACCTCTTTTACAATAAAGACTATATGTATTCACGCGTAAGTGATGTGGACCTTTAGTTTTTATAGGTTTTTGTGTTACTTTGGTGCATTGATCATGCCTGATCATCAAATGTACATAAGTTTATGTATCAGTGGTGCATCATCAACAGTTGGCTTTATATAAAAATTATATTTATTTATTGGTACTTTATGATGCATTTTCAATAATAAACAATTTATTAACATCATTGATGGCAATAGTAAGCATAAATAACAATTAACTAATGGTCTACAAACTTAACATTTTGTGCAGTACTATAACTGCTTATGGTTAAGTTTAGTGTATATTACTGCATTTACTTAATGATCGGTTAATTATTTCATCCTTATTGTAAAGTGTATAACTATAAATCAGTGTATTACGATTCATTGGCAAATAGTCGAATTCATTGTCTTTGTTTTGAGTCACTACAGAGAAAGGAACTACCAAGATGTGGGGCACGGCGCGAAAATACATGCGCATATTATTCAATTCATTATTTGCGCCCATATATCGCTTGTGGTGAGGCAGGATTTAGATACTTTGACCGTATTCGAACACATTCCTCCCGATAGACGCACTTTGAGATGCGAATCCCCGCATTCTCCCTCGGGGTTTCCCACGATTCCACATGGATCGGAGTGCACGGTCGAGCCCGAATGCGCTAAAAGCCACACCGTCGCCGTCCACCGAAAGGCCTCCTTCACAAAAGGCACGCGTTGCTCCTTTGTCTCTCCGAGGTGCGAAGGCAAATTTGCCACCCTTCATGCTCAGGGTGTTACAGTTTAACAGAAGGATGTGACCGTCCAGGTGATTTGCAACCGAAAAGGCCCGCATGCGAGCAAACCTAAATCAACGTGTGCTTTCCCCCTCCAAAAAGCATTGTGGTAGGACATGTACACACTAGTTTTATTCATTGTTAGCTTAGGCAAACTCTGTTTTAAAACTGTTGCTACACAATACATATTAAACTGATTTGTAAGATAAAATTGTCTTCATGGTCATGGTAACATGGGATTTAATTATATGATTTATAGGCCTAAATATATTAGTATATTTATGAGTATATTAGAGCCCAACGAATAGGCCTATATGTGTATCCTACAATCATCAATAGGCCTACATATAAATACAGACCTATTTTCAAATAGCCTATAATAGATATATAAAGATTGTAATTCGAACGTCATCATATATTTACTCACTAAGTAAAGATCACGTTCAGTGAAACAAGCCATTTTACGCATGGCTTGCATTAAAAGTGCTTTTAGTTTATGCCCCTACTAACAGATTTATAGTTTTACACACATTATTATAGTATTATATACTCATTCCACAGTAACACCCACAATAGGCCCTCCCACCACCAATGTGGGAGGAGTTACGGGCTGCGTCACAGAACTGAATGCTTAAATCAGGGGCCAGGAGCTTAGGAGACGCAACGCTGAACGCTCAGCCCGTGTGTCCCGAAGAGCATCATATGTTATTTGTACTTTTGTTTGCTATTTTACTGCATTGATTCTCCGGCAGAAGCGGTCACGAAACCCACTGAAATTAAGCCTCTAAATGACATGGAGGACGCAACAGCTGAGAAGAAGGTACGGATCATAGAACAAGATAATCTGCATTATTGGAATTCATTCATTAGTTTTATCAAATGTGTGGTTTCAAATGTGTGTCTAATCTCCGATGTCTTTTTGTTAGTTGTTCAAGTCTCAGATGGAACGGCGTCGTAGAGAGAGAATGAACCGCAGTCTGGAGCGTCTGCGGAGCCTGTTGCTCCAGGGGCCGCAACAGCCGGTAAAAATCAGTTATATAAACAATATGTTGTTGTTTTTTTACATCTGAAATTCAAGTTTTATAATGTTACGATAAATATGGAGTTATGAGTTAAGTTCCCTCCACTAATTCCGCGGAACGTTCTTTCGTTGTTCCTCAGTGCGGCGACCAGCGCAGAGCTGAGAAAGCCGAAGTTCTGGAGCACACCGTCCTCTTCCTCCAGAGCTCCGCCGAGGGGCACCGCAGGAGAGACGGCGGCACAGCCGGGTGTCATTCCTTCCAAGACGGCTTCTCCGCCTGTTTGGAGAGGGCCACCCATTTCCTGGGACCCCAGGGCGAGGGTCTACAGACGGCCGTAACATTTGACACCACGCTGGCCGTTCGCCTCTCCCGCTCCGACTATGCCGGCCTTAAGGGCGTTTCCTCCATCACCAAACAACGCAAAATCAGCTCTCAGTCTGTGCGCAGGCCCAAACACGCCCGGACAGCGTCGTCCAACCCCCACGTGCGCAGGATCTCGCTTCTCTCCAAACAGTTTCCCGTGCGACACGAGAGAAGCACCAGAGTTGGCGAGGAAACGCACGGAGCCAGTCCGGTGGAGGTGAGGACGCACCGGGGGCCCGCGACCACAGTATCACCGCCCCCGAGCCTGTCTGCATTCCCGTCCCTATGGAGACCCTGGCCCTAGTCGTCGTCGTCGTCTTCACCCCCCTCACCTGACCACAGATTGATCAATTGACCGATCTAATGACGATACCAGGCTGCCTGTGTGTAAGTATATGGACGCAAAGAAAGACACCTATTTCCCGCCATGTGCTTCCACAACACCCGTGGTCCAACGGCTGTCCCTGCAGAGGGCAGGATAGTCTGCTAGCCAGGGGGTCTTTGAGACCCAGCCGAACAGTACAAGGTTTCGAGTACTCAATCTCCTCATACTACCTATGAACGATCCCTTGAGCAAGGCGGCAAACTCCTACCTGCTTATTGGCCGTCCGACCTCAGGGATCCCCCGAGACGCCAGGTCGTCCCCGCGCAATAATGAAAGAAAGACGCCTGTCCCGCTGCGCGTCCACGAAGCTATGTTCTCCTGTTATATTTATCCTGTTCATTTGCACACTAATTTATTCTCTCCCTATGGTGAGCTGTACGTTATTCTTTTTTTATAGAAAATTAAAAAAAAACCATCTAAATTCATTGATTGTGTGTCTTTTTTTCATTTAATCCTGGAAATGCGATGAAAAATATATTTTATTATAGGCCTCCTTTTAATAATGTAATGTATGATCGAATTATGAAGTCGCTTCAAATGAAATTAACAGCACATATTTGGGTTTACTTTTATGATAAATAAATCTCCATTAATCTCTCTAAAGTACTTAAAACTATTAAAAAAGGCCAACCCAAACACATCTGACAGCTGCTCCACAGCTGCATTGTTGTAAGACTTTCCTGCCCCCGCCTTTTGCAATTCAACAAGAAAAAATAAATGTACTTTATTCTCCAACATTGAACGTTCAGTAACACTTCTGCTTTCATATTCAATAACGTGACTTAATGAAACAGAGTTCCGACGGATAATTGTCGGCCTATATGAATAACCAGTGCACATAGCCCAAGGGGAAAAGGCGCACATGTGTTTTGACGCGACTTCTGCACGTTCCTTTGTCATGCGCCAAAGTTGACACCTACAGTTCAGACGCGCCGGGAGTTTCCTGTAATGCGCTTGTCGTTGGTCGAGAGCGCGTGGCTTCAGGTTCCCAGGCGAGGAGCGTGCCTTCACACCTTGATCCCATTGATATTACATTTCAAACGACTTGTCTGTTACATGCTACCCGACATTTGTGCGTCCTTTGTCCTACTATTTCCCTAGATTTTTATTGATCTATTCGACAAAAATCAATTTATATCTAACAGGGAGTTAAGACATTCCACTTTCTACACGAGGTGCACAAGAGCAAAATCGCATATGCTTTACGAATGTTTTGCGTTTCGATGGTCCATATGAATCAACACAGGAACGTTATCATCATTCGTTCTCTAATTGTTTGTCTTTGCCTAATGACATACAGGCAAGGCAGTCCGCGGTAAATTAATTAGAATTAAACGTAAGAAGCCTTCTGAAACTATAGTTTGTGACAGACGCGTCCTGGTTGTCGTGGCGAATATTTACATATAGAGAGACAGAGACATCTGCTCTTTATGACCTGTGCGATTTGGTTCGTCCCCGAGATAATCGGCGAATCTGCGTGCTCCCAAGCACACTTTGGCCCCCGGTGGCTCACTCACTTGACCCTCAACACACAGACCCCCAGCATACATTTATGGTATATGTGTTGACGTGGCCTCTTATTTTCCTACAGATTCCTTCACTTTTTAATCACACACACCTTTTGATATAGGTGTCGTCACACATTTAGCATGAAACATCCTAGTTTTCAACTTTGTATATAAAGCTTTGATTCTTACTCCCCAAATCAGCCTCACGTATTTTCATTCAGTACCCCATCCAACATGGGGACTATAGATATCTTCTTTACGGCGACATTTTAATTTGATTTACAAACAATAAACCGTAGACTTCGAACTATGTCAAACGTGAAACATTTACTTCTCATACCTCAAGAATAAATGTTGGTATCACATGAAACCGAGGTGTCACATGAAACCGATTCAGTGATTGATTTAAAGGGTCGACGTTTAAAAAAAACAGACACGGATAAATTTGTTCCCGTGGGAGAGAAGACACCGACACTTCAGTTTATTATCCTGCGTGTTGGAATTGGCATCATGTGGTAAATGGTGTCTGCGTTCCCACACACACACAGACACACAAAGACCCCCCCCCCCCACACACACACACACACACACGCACACACAAAGACCCTTCCCCCCCCCCCCATACACACACACACACACACACACACACACACACACACACACACACACGCACACACAAAGACCCTCCCCCCCCCATACACACACACAGACATACACACAAACACACACACACACACACAAACACACACACACACACACACACACACACACACACACACACACACACACGCGCGCGCGCGCGCGCGCGCGCGCGGATGTCTTTAATGCAAACCTGCAAGTGACGGAATGTCTTGCACATCGTATTTGAGTAAGGCATTGACGAACATAACGCACACCGTTATGCACTGTGCCATTTATAGTGCCGAATAATTTAAACAACCCAACGTCCATCTATAATGTTGCCTGTTGCATTCCCCTTTGGTCAATTTCCTAACTCTCTGTCATATTTCCCTACCCTTCCACCCTGCACTTACCCCATGCTTTCTGGGACGTTTATGCAACTTTCAGTTTCAAAATGTAATGATCCAGTTTTATATATTTTATTCATTAATTATTCTTATTATGTTTATATTTGATCATTAATGTATTATTATTATTATTATTATTATTATTATTATTATTATTATTATTATTATTATTATTATTATTATAACTATTTTGTGTATTCCTTCATTCGATCATTGCGCGTGCACACACACACACACACACACACAGCTTGGATGTGTTCATTGATTTAGTTATTCGTTTTTCTGTCAAATACTAATGAATCAAGAACACAGCCTTCACTATCCATGACATATTGGCCATACTTATAGATTGCTTGCTGGAGATGTGCCGACAATCGACAATCAATCTAAATATGTAGCCGTTTTCTTATCGCCTAGAGTAGACTACCTATCGACAGTCGCCAAACGTTTGGATTGGGAAGGTTTGTTAAGGCAGTTATTCTGACTAAAATGTGTGTGTCAAATGTGTGAAAACAGCCGATTGTCTTGCACCGGCGCTGCTGCACGAGACACCGAAGTGTGCCCGTGGGAAAGTCTTAGTGATCCTCAACTCACGAAATGATGTACCAATTCTAACAGGCCATAAATTGCAAATGCAGCCACATGCTATCTGTTCCCATGGGAACAATTTCTAAAATAATCTCCCACGATTGCATTGGTCTTCACACACGTGTGTGTGTGTGTGTGTGTGTGTGTGTGTGTGTGTGTGTGTGTGTGTGTGTGAAGCCGCCTCAACATTTGAATAGAGAAGTGTTGCCTTAACATGAATGCCGTCCACATTCAGAGAAGGGATTCCCACAGAATGACGTGTAAACGGAACGGGGTGTGAAACCATTTGTTATGCAGACCCAACTCCGTCTTTATGATGCAGAGACTTGGCGGCACGTGTTGGAGTCGGCCGGTGTCAGCTCGCCAAGGCTCGTGTCCCTGCACGGGGGGTTAATCTTTTCGTGTCTGGGCCCACTAGAAAGGATATTTTCCCACCTCCCCTTGAGATAAAGAATTAAAGAAAAGTCAAGTGTTATTCCGGGAGGGCGTGTGCGCACCGCACGGTCCCCTGCAGGCAAAATGCGCGGAGATCTCATCTGCGTTACTTTGTTCGTTATTAATTTCTCTTTTATCTATTTGAATAAGACTACAACATAGTGGACATGTAATCTTGATTACGTTCTAATATCACGAAATATAGCCATCTCTTGTTATTATTACGTATTAGTATTGTTGTAATTGTTATTAAAAAAATCTGTCAATCAATATCATAATGCTAAATATCTGGCGCATGCAGTCCAAACATGCTTTTTAACCTGGGCTAAGTTATGGGAAGTGCGGTGAGAGCTGTTCCCATAACATCCATACATTCTGGTTAGTGCTTTTCTACCGTCTGAGATAGTTGACCAAATGCTCACGGATCGTGGGAGAACGTTTTCCTGTCTTTCACAAGAGGAAGACAACATGGGAGCTCCGCGCGCATTTGCACTTTATTACGTGTTAGAATTAATGCGTGGTTAAAAACGGCTGCTTTGAAGACCGCAGATCCCACGTTCACACGCCATGGACACTCGTAAAATCACTCCAAGAATCAGTGTTGAAATGTAAAGTCAAACACAGTGGCCAAAAAAGAAACCCTAATTTGTGCGCGTCTTGTTATCTTCTCTCGCCGCTGCGCTGTCGTAACAGAAGGACATCACTTACTACTGGTCCACTTCAACGAGAGATGTAGCCAGAGGGCTACAATGAACCGTGTACGAATAAGCACTGCAGACGTATGACATTTCATTTAAAATCGGCTGCTATACGTCTGTTATTTTGATATTTAATATAGGCCTATATATACTTTATTTAGAAATACTATACTTAAGGCTAATATTGAAATAAAACGTGCCTTTATGAACAGGCCCGTGTTTCTTTCATGCAATACTATGTGTTCTCATCTCTAATTAAGTTTTATTTTTCCTCAAGAGTGCTAGTATTCCGATTTGTTATCATGTTCACTTGAATGATGTGTGTAGGCCTTAAGAAGTGGCCTCCGGAGCCAAAGGGGCTTTACAGCCCACTTTAGGTCTCAGCGCGGTAGTTCTGTCGTGCCTAGAGATCCGCCCGCTGGTGTGAGCTCCGCCACCTCGAACCTCGAACCTCTTTTGAAATGCGGAAGGAAAACATAACAAAAGAACTCCATCGGCGCCTTTCATCTGGGGGGTTCGCACCCGAGGCGCGAGCGCACGAGCCCACGCTTCGCACGCTCGTCACTAAACGCGTGCCGCGTGGCGGGAGACAATGAATGACATTTGTTACGTTTTTTTCCTCATTATTTTATTTTATTCGACAAAGGCGACATATATAAAAAAATAAATTATGTGCAAAGTGAACTGATAAATAGGCAACTGGAACATATCGCCTGTGCTGACTCAGCGTATGTTGTATAAAGTGTCTAACCCCTACAGTATTAACACATGTGCGGATCATATACAGACATGGACACTCAGACAGTGTTTAAAACACCGCGGGGAATTTGTGGACAAATTGTCAGTAACAACGCGGGCGACACACAATATATGTTGATTTGCGGATGCAGCAGTCATTTTAAGTTAAAGTCTTTTTTTTTTTTCTGAAAGTTCAGCTTGTGATGTTTGGGCTGGGGGTTCAGGGCCACGGTCTCCAAAGCGACGGATTAGACCGGGAGAGACTCTGGGACCGGGTCTCGGCTTGGTTCGGTCTCAGCGGATGCTGCGCTACGGCGAGGGACGCGTGCTGGACCGGAGATCGACGAGAAACAGCCACATTGCTCATTTTGTCACCTCGCGTCGACTGTCGTCCGTGCTTGGACTTGATCAGATGGCGGATGGATAGCAACTGGTTCGTCTGAGGCGAAGAGGCGCTCAGTTTGGCGGTGCACGGGAGACTCGCTGGATTGGAGGAGAAACGAGCGGAGAGCGCCGCGTCGAGCTTGGCTTCTGGCCGCAGCCCCTCCCCCCCCTGCTGTCCCAGGTAATGCACCGCCCTCTGAATACAGGAGGAGAAGCCGTCTTTGAAGGAATCGTGGCGAACCCGGCATCCTTCTGTCTTGGTGGATCCCTCAGCAACGTTGTGCAGAAAGTGCACCGTGCGCTCCAGAATCTCAGCCTTCTCGATTCGCCTTTGCGCGCCAACCTGATTCAAGGAAGAGAGAGAGAGAGAGAGAGAGAGAGAGAGAGAGAGAGAGAGAGAGAGAGAGAGAGAGAGAGAGAGAGAGAGAGAGAGAGAGAGAGAGACATATAGAGACACTTAATAATCGAGGCCACGCGAAACGACCAAAGCGCACAACAAATTGTATTCGCACGCTGCATGTGCAATGTCAAATCCTTTACCTCTTGTTGTGCGTCTTGAAGCAAGAGGTGTCGTAAACCCTCCAGACTTCTGTTCATTCGCTCTCTGCGACGTCTCTCGACTTGGGGCTTGAGGAGCTAAGAGGGAAGGATGGTTGAAAATCAGTTGAAATATTTCGGCAAGAAAAACAACTCTTATAACGTCGCCTATATTTTCATAATAAATTGTTGTCTGTATTAAGCAACAAACATGTTAAAAAACAATATGGGTCGAACTGTACCTTTCTATTGATTTTCGGCTCTCCTGTTTCTTGATGCAGTTTCATCGTAGTGGTCATGCAGTGGTAGTAGTTCCGTCTGCTTGTGTTCGTGTCAGACAGAGATGTCAAGTGACCATAACGGCGCTGCGACAGCATTTAAACCCTACGAGACGTCAGTAAGCCCCTCCCACAAACCTCAGCTTTGGTGGCGTCACCTAAAGATGTTTTTAGGACACACTTCTAAGAGATTATGAAGTACAGCCGCTCTAGAAGATAATAGTGAATGCATTGTCAGGAGATCACTTGTTCACATACAGTGAAAACACCATTCCATCTAAATATATAGAGATATTGCAGGGCTTTTATTCCATTGAAACCATTTATATGTTCCTCAGGTTTCTATTTTTTCATTTGTACAAGTGTTCACATGAATGAGAAGGGACACACTTCACAACAGCACCATCACCATCAGCACTCTTAACCGCCCTACTAGATGTCTTTAGCTATATTAGTTAATCCGCGGGCACGTGCAGCTTGGTCAGCCCCATGCTGCGAAGGCATGCGTCCATTGTTATGGATAGGATGGGGGGGGGGGGGGGGGGAGCAAGAGACAAGAGACACCCTGAAGTGTGACACTTGGGGGGGGGGGCAAGAGACAAGAGACACTCTGAAGTGTGACACTTATAAAACACGCTCACGCCAGTCTGAGACAATCACGGAACCGTGGCACGAGAGTTTTACTGGCCCGTTCCCAGGCGAGGCTGAGGTCCAGGAGATCAAACAGACTCACTGACAGTTATTGGACATACGTGCCCCCTATTCGACAACGCACTTTGAATTATTATATTGTTCTATCCTTCTCAAACAATTGTGCGTAAAAAAGCCCACCTATTGGATTCGTTTTTGAGTTTTCCAACGCGCGTGTGAAATGGGGATGGTGGTCCCTATCGGACCACCATCCCCCAAAGCACGCGTTTTTGTTAGGTAACAATTCTAACACGCAATAAAGCGTGAATGTAGACGCTTTCCCATGAGAAACGTTTCGTGGACACGTTCCCACGGCGAACCCACTCGATCTCGTTGTTGCGCGTGCCAAACACACCCAGATAAACCTGCCATGAAAGCCATTATCCATTAACGTGCCATGAGAAAATATGTGCGTATATGTCTTTATGTGTTCGTGTTTGGGCATCTTATATGTAAAGTATTCAACGTAGATGTTTATGATTATAAAAAACAACAACGCATTATATGCAATGCTATGCTTGACTGTTTGACAAAGTTGATCCGCATATAGAACCCAGAAACTCCACCAAGCTCACTGTGAGTTCACCACGTTTACTCCTGATACGACACACGGACAGCTCTGCACGAAGTGTGGCACTGGCCAAAGTTTGTCATTTCCCGACCATATGCCTCAAAAACATGACTCCCTGACAAATGTCCAGTTGTCAATAAACTCCAACAGCTCGCTAGGTGTTAAGACACGCTTGGCGCCCCTGTGCGCTTGTGTTGGCACGCGCGTAGAACCCCCGCAGGGCGCACATGGAAGTGACACCGAGGTGTCGACGAGCGAGTCGCTGCTTGGCTATAGGTCTTCATACGCACTTTTTAGGCACCCGGGGTGTTGCGCAATTTTTATTAGGCCTTCTTATTTTGTAAAGTTAGGCTACAAAAAAAAGCATATATATAGTATTTATAATATGATATATATATATATATATATATATATATATATATATATATATATATATATATATATATATATATATATATATATATATATATATATATATATATATATATATATATATATATATATATCCTTCATATATATATATGAAGGATATTGATATTGTTTTGCATTTGCGATTGAATGCTAATACAAATACCCTTCTTCTTGTTTTGTCATAAAACGAGTAAAAGTAAGAAGCATAATCCATAAACCCTATTTGCCCTATCATCTGTTGAAGTCGATCTCCAGCTACTATTGGAAATAGGTTTAACACCATGAGCTGTGCAGGGGTGGACGTGTATCACCTAAGCGCCAATCATGGGTGGCAAAGAAAGCCGACACGGATTTTTGGTTGTCTTGGATTGAATATTCAAGTGTTGCCTGCGAGGTATCACGGCGTTAAGGGGCGCGGGGCGCCCTGCGGCGAACAGAAAGCGCACCTCCACGTGGCAACAGCTATTAACACGTTAGGTAGGCGCGAATTTGGACGGGTACTTCAGAGCGTTTGGCTCTGGCCTGCACGGGAAAGATCCCACAGCCGCGTTCCCACCGTATCACCTCACCTCATGTCACCTCACCTCACCATCGTCTGAATTAGATCAGGCTCAATTACCTTTCTCTTTTTTCTGTCTTTCTGCTTTGTATGTTTATTTCGATCTTTATTTCTCGAGAATAAAACAAGATCATGTACAAATTAAAATATATTGTTTAAAACCTGACACATCATAAAAAGTTACACTTTTAGATATGGGAAATATAACAAAAGGTTAAAAAAAAAGGGCTTCACGTGAAATAAGAAAAAAAAGAAAAACAAAGCTTTGCAAGCAGGTTTACAAGCCACACAAGTCACAGTGGAGCAACAGTTACCAAATCATAGTGGGCTGATTACTGTGACACTAAATTACTTACACAGTGATCATTATATACATTCATAATATCATTTACATTGACGTTTTCCAGTAACGTAGGCATACTCTGGATTTGGTAGGCCTAAATATCTCAATACTGATCATTTGAAAGTTTTCCCAGCCATTAATCTTGAATGGTGTGTCTGTATGATTTGTGGAAACACTGCCCGCTAGTGGCTCCCGAGAGGAATTTCAACAACGTAAATCCACTTGCATGACATGTCTTCATGACTGTTACCAACTGCAAGACGTATGCCGGTAGCCTGGGAACCAGACAGCGAGCACATGCTTTATTTGAACCGACCCATGCGTCTGGCTCCCCCCCCCCCCCCCATTCTGACAGATTTCTGGCTGACCTGTCCCGGGTTGGGCCAATTATAACCGTTTATCTTGTATGGGGCGGGTTAAATATGACGATTGAACAGAGGAGCGCCCTGTGACAGCGCAATGGTATTTTCATTCACTTTGAGGCCTTTTCATGAACCACAAAAATGCTGCTGCTGTGCCCTAAGTGTCATTGCTCTGATTGGTTGTAGGTCTATCCAACGGCGTCCACAGGCATGTTCGTCTGCGGCCGTTGATAAGAAATCGAAAATGAAGTGAGCGGCTCCATTGGTCTGGGCGAGGCTAGCGCACTGGTGCAAGCTCTAAGAAAAGGGAACAGCGAATAGCTTACTGTGAGTCTCGGCTACGACTAGAGCTGACGGTCAATGTTGGTTTTTTTTTCGGCCTCAACTAAACGGCACAGTGACTGGTTTGGTTCATGCGACACGAGTCTCTGTCTTTTCCCGCGAGGGTCGGCCACCTGGTTCTAAAGGAAGGCCCTGGTTCTACAGGAGGGCCCCGGTTCTACAGGTTGACACCTGGTCCTATACGGACCATCCCTGGTTCTACAGGCCATCCCTGGTTCTAAGGGCCGTCTGGGTGGTGATGACGTGGCCGCCCGGCGGCGCCTCACATCTGCCTTCTGCTCCGACGCGGCCGAGCCCCCCGCCCCCGCCCTGCGCCGCCGCCCGCCGCCGCCTCCGTCCTGGCCCGGCCAGGCCGGCCGCTCTCCGGGGCGAGCGGGTGGTCCGGGAGCGGGGGCGCCTCCCGGGGTGGGGGCACGACCGGCCCCACCCTCTCCGCCGCTCCCGCCCTCGTCGGCCGGGCGGCCGTTGGTCACGATCACGTAGTTGGGCTCCGGCGAGGGGCCGGCCGAGTGCCGCTGAAAGGCGTGCTGCGTGCAGGAGAAGGAGCGCTGCCGGGGGGCGGGCTGCGGCGACAGGAAGTGGGGCGTCACGGCCCTGGGAGCCTCCTGGGGCCGCTCCCGGTCCTCGTCCTCCGAGGTCACTTCCTGCAGGGTGGCGATGGGTCGCGGCGAGCGGCCCATCACCCTCGGCGGGACCAGCGCCATCGCTGATTGGTTGAGCTGCTGCGGGCGCCAGTTCTGGGGGGAGGGGTACTGGACCCGGCCGACCGTCCAATCACTGGGGAGGGTGGAGAGGAATGGAACTGCTCAGTTATTTTTGACTAAAAACAACACGATTTGTGTCCAGAGAGAGGACATTGTGTCACACTGTCAATCGTCGCCTGCTAATGGTCACAATAATTGCCATTTTATAATTTAAGAGAAGGTTTCGAACCCCATACCCTCTTGCTGGCCATTAAGTCTACTGTATGCGGGCAATAAACACAAAAAGGGATGTACTGGCGGTGAAAAAAGCACTTTGACCTCCTACCTCTGCGGCGGAGGGGTCATGTCTCGATGACCTACGACCCCTGAGAAAGAGGCGCTCCTCCCAGGTATCCCGGCCGACCCCGCCCACGGTGAGTACATCAGCCCCCGCTCCTCCCACAGCATGTCGTTCACCGGCTCCACCGTCATTGGCCCTCGCTGCACCCGGTGAGCCAATAGGAGCTCCAGGAGCTGGTGGTGCACGGCCCTCTCGGGCCACGTCGATGGGACAGCGACCCCTGCGGTCGTGCAGCTCCTGATTGGCCCCGTTGAGCAGCAGGAGGCGGGCGGTGTCATAGCAACCGTGGAGGGCGGACAGGAACAGGGCAGTCTCGCCCTAGAGAAGAAACAAACGCATATTTGTAGCTTTATCACAGCAAATCAGTGACAAATTCACCACCCAGGAAGCGAACGTCCGCAAACATCAGCATTGAACTGCCAACCGCACATCGTCAGACCCTTGGCTCAGCGGTTAGCGCAAATGGCGTCATAGGTTTGAAGCCCCGGCTGTGCAGTGATGTGGCGCTGAGAATCGATCTTTCACAAACAAGAACATCCTAGATGTACTTCAAATATTGGGAAGGCCCTTCTTTGACATTGAAAGAAGCGGGGGGTGGACATTCTGCCCCCCTCTGTCCTCTACAGGACGGCTGGGTGCTCTGTGAGAACCAGGAGGGACGTGCCCTGCGGTGCGGTTCTCACCTTGTTGTCTTGCAGGTCCACAGCCGCCCCGTAGCGGATGAGCGTCCTGGTGAGAGAGAGGTGGTTCACTGAGCACGCCCAGTGGAGCGCCGATCGGCCTGGGACCAGGGTGGGGGGGGGGGGCAGAGATACAAAGAGACAGGGGGAGGATGTAGGGAGAGAGAGAGAGAGAGAGAGAGAGAGAGAGAGAGAGAGAGAGAGAGAGAGAGAGAGAGAGGAGGGAGGGAGAGGGAGAGAGGGAAAGAGGGAGGGAGAAAGAGAGTGAGAGAGAGAGAGGAGGGGGAGAGAGGGAGAGAGGAAAGAGGGAGAGAGGGGAGAAAGAGGGAGAGAGAGAGGAGAGAGGGAAAGAGGGAGAGAGAGAGGAAAAGGGAGAGAGAGAGAAAGAGGGAGAGAGGGAGAGAGAGAGAGAGAGAGAGAGAGAGGGAGAGAGAGAGAGAGAGAGAGAGAGAGAGAGGGAGAGGGGGGCGTCAGTCGTTAATCAACCATGAACACAACAGGTTAAAGCTAGGATATTAGTACGCAGAGGAGAGGGGAGATGGCGAGATAGTTGCAGAGAGAGTGAGAAAGAGAGAGAGAGCGCGCGTTGCGCGCGAAGAGAGAGAGAGAGAGGGAGGGAGGGAGAGAGAGTCAAATGGAAAAATAAGAGCGAGAGATGAAGAAAGAAGTAAGTTAGAGACAAAAGAAGAGAGACAGAGAGACATAGGAAGCAGAAAGAGAGCGCCATGAAGATGTAAAAAGAAGGAATAAATAATGAAGGAAATATAGGAAGAAAGAAGATCTATCCATCCACCCAAAGATCAGGGGGGATGGATAGAGCAGGTTAGCT